>JAVQKC010064054.1:0-18829 GCA_036025475.1 Philypnodon macrostomus
GCCCGCAAGGCATCGGAGGTGTGGACACTTCCCCGAGCCTTGGACTCAGTGCCTGCCTGTTTTGTACGGTAGTGATTTTCTGTTCCCCTTTTGTGACGCTTTTTATGTTGTCTTAATAAAGAGACTTGAACTGGAACTCTGTGTAGCGTGTGTTGCAATTGGGTCCTAAGTACACCCACCGTGACACTGAGCATTTACCCTCAAACTAGAAAATTGTGTTAAATATACTTTTAGTAAACAATCCAACCACAAAGGGTCAGTGTACTTGCTGTGCCACTTGCAAAGTCTAGATAGAGGAATGCCAGAAAGGACTGATGATTTTCTGTGTGGTGATCTCAGAAGTGAAAAGCTGAATAGAAAATCATTAGAGGTAGTTTTGTAATATTAATACTACTTGGATATTGTTTCTATTTGAACTCAGGTTATGGTCATGACTTCATTTAATCATTTTGAAAGCACACAGTAAAAAGTAAAAGTGTTGTAAAAGCCTGAGTTATGCTCTTTGATAAGAAGAACACAGAGAGTTTGGTTCATGGCCCTAGCCAGATTTGTACACTGTGGTGAAGGAACATAACGTTCACATATAATTGGTAATCTGTGTTTGATATTGACTTTATTTATGGGAACTAGTTGGAAAAAGAAGAGACGGAAGAGGATGTCTCACCATATTGGTTACCACAACAGTGACACAGATGTTGTCCCATGCAATGACAAGCTTTGAGACTGTGGTGTTTTATAGGTCTTCTCGGTGTCCTTAAGTCACCAGACAATGGCCGAAGAAGTGTTGGGAAAAAAATCCCAGAAATACCAAAAAATATTTTATTATTCCATCAATCCTAAAATAATTGCATTTACCGGCCAAGAAAGGTCCTTTAAACCCCCTGGCAGCAACAATGTGTGTGAATGATTTTTCCATTATGCATCACTTTTATTAGTTATAATTGATAAAACCAGTCTACAACTCTAAACCACCCCCTGTTCAGAGATACTGCTGGCACTAGATTCAGTTTTTTAAATCTTAAGTACATCACAATGGAAAACAATTTTCTGGAAATGTGCTTCTTTGTGACACTTCATCTCATAAACTTTAGAGAACTTGTAAATCCCGTTTCCTAAAATTAATGTTTACAACCTTTTGGAAATGCATCATTAAATAAGCTCCACAAGATGAAAAACAGAGCCAGTTCAAAAGTTCTAACGTCATTGTGATCAACATGTTCTGAAAATTACATGATATCACACATATTGATGACATTTTTATTGCACCATTTGCTAAACTACATTTACCGGTTTGCGTTTCCTTCAGTTTGCATCAATCTAATTTTATTTATATACAACATGAAACATTGTATAATTATTATTATGATTATGACATTGCTTACACAATTACTCGTCCATTATAACATAACATGATGTTTGTATGCCAAGTCCACTTTGGTTCAAATCATATCAACATATATATATATATATATATATATATTGCACCAAATACTACTTTAGTTCAGTTTTCAGTTTTGGATATACCTTTTTCTTGCTATTTTTTTCCTTATCTAGATCATTGCCAGCCCGTTCTCACTTTGGAATGGCCTATTTTGTTTCAGAACAGGCACCTTGAGGAGGGTACTGGCAACTAGGACTGGAATTCACAGGGTACCTCACAATTTCATACATGACACAGGGCTCACGATAGCGATAGTATCACAATACACTATAGTGTGATAATCCATACTATGTGCAGTCATTATATATATCACTGTTTTTAAAAGAACTAATACAGTTTGCGACTTCAAAATCAAGGTAAACATTTCATGCTAGAACCCTGGTAGATCCTGAAAGTGTTTGCAAACATCACCGTAATTGGTTGGGTGCTTCTGTCCTTTATATTTGTATGGTGATGATAATAAGAGTGAGGGGACCTTCAGAGCTAATTACCCTCACGCTGTAGTGTCTCTAATGCGTGTCCTCAGCTCAATAGGTTTATTGTTAATAAATGTCTACAAAGCCATTACGTAGACCTGGTGCTCCATCAATGCTGGCCTTTCTCTCTTTTATATCAAACCTTTAGGGTGTTTCCATGGTGACGCCCAGCCCTGATCCATAGTCACAACTCGAGTAATTTATGCTATGGCACAAACAAATCATGAAAAAACATGTCAATAGATCAAATTATGACACGTCTGTATCTAGCGTGATAAGACTATGCTAGCAAGACACAAGTCAATAGTTACAAAGTTGTTGTGCCACTTGCTGAGGGAGATCAGTCAAGCTTTTGAGCAAGACCATTTTTGCATTTGTGAACATTATAAAAGTGTACCCGTAAATGAAACAGATAATATTTTCTAACCAGGCTCTAACATTACCTACATGTAACTGATATAAACACTAACTTCGCCATGGAAAATGCATTAGTCTGTTTCTTCCGGGTACACTTTTTAGAGTTTGGAAATACGAAAAGGGTCTATACCGTATTGATTCAGATTTCAAACTTTCTACCACTTCAACATGACCACCATGCCACCAAAATCTATTCTCATTGTTATTTTTCATCTTCCCCTCAATGCCTGTGTAACATGACTTCAACCAGTAGGGGTGGTCAGTTCACAGCTGCCAAGTCAATAAAAGCAATTAGATATGAAATCACTTGAGAGAGCAGATGATTTCTTACTGGAAATGTGCTGATCTGTGCCCCGGCTGAGTGGAGCGGCCAAATATGACCACAGGCTGCAAACACTGAGATTGATGGGAGGAAACAGAGGCAAGACAAAAGCCATTCTGTGGTATAGGACTGAGGGAAAAGCTGCTTATTAACAAGACAGAAGGAAAAGCTTCACTTCCAGAGGCTGTATTTGTCATTAGAAATAACAGTTTGCATTATTCATTATTCTGAACTTATGTAGTTTATGCTACATTGGATTCTTTTTTATGCGTAGATAAATGATGCCAGTGGACCAGTAAAACAGCCAGCATCGTTAGTCCACTTACCCTTTAGGCACTGGTGATAGAGATGTACACAAGAGTATTCAGTCCTGATCATGACCTCCCATAAAGAGATTGTTGAAATATTAATGCACTGACTCATTTTATGACTCAAACTTCATGGACTACTTCTGTAAACCCTGGTTTCCATTTCCTTCAGATATGCTCACATCCTATATAATCATCAATAAAGCAACAGTAACTCAATTTAACTTCATTTATTCTGGTTTGGGGCTTTTGATGTTCGTCCATGTAAATCTTATCACTGATTGGTTTTCCAAAGTTGTTGGGCAGTAAGGTTTGCTCCTTCATCTTGTTGAATTGCTTCACTCCACACTGAATCCTGGTTTGATTCTCAAGACAACCTGAGAAGCCTGTGTAATAGGTTCATTGCAATCTTTCCTTCTGTCTACTGACGCAAGTTCACTATAGATTGACACAATAAAGAACATATTCTGTGGCAATTTCATCTCCTAAGTACGTCACCAATCTCCAACACTCTCCACTCTCCTGCATGTGTCACAAATGGCTTTTCAACCGATGCTAACTTTGCACCTAACAACTGATACATTTGACATAATGATAGTGTTTCAGCAAACTGAGTCATGTTGCTTAAGCACTGAACCTTTCAACAAGATTTGATTTGAATACAGTTCTACTTTATATGTCTTATACAATACTAGTTTGTAGGACCACTGTTTTGGTGATAGTCAGTGGTGATTTGGGGGCTCAAGGCTGACTCTGGCTCTGTATGATTTCTCAATCCACAGCAACCAGACGGCTTTATACTATACAGAGAAAATGGAAAACTGGCCAGTCGTATTGGCTTTTTAATGCTATTTTAAGTTTGATAATTACCAAGACATTCATTTTAGGCTTCATTTATGGGCCCCTGGAAGCTTGGGTCCCTAAGCAGCTGCCTACATTAACGTAGGTAGTGCCGCCTCTTGTGATAGTCTGGTCTGTGCGTTCCCAGTTGGCCCTAAAACCCATTATCTCTTTTAGAGCTTGGTGGTGGTCTGCTAGATAGATCTTGATCCTCTTGCATATAGTAATTTGATTCTGCCAACCATTTATATAACATATGATAATCCATATGGTATGGTGGCCCTCATGATTTATTATATATATGTCCTTTCGGTCAGATCTCGGATACAAGCGGCCAAAATTAGTTTTCTCCGACGGGTGGCTGGGTGCTCCCTTAGAGACAGGGTGAGGAGCTCGGTCACTCGGGAGGAGCTCGGAGTAGAGCCGCGGCTCCTCCACATTGAAAGGAGTCAGCTGAGGTGGTTCGGGCATCTGTTTCGGATGCCCCCTGGATGCCTCCCTCAGGAGGTGTTTCAGGCAGGTCCCAACGGAAGGAGGCCCGGGGAAGACCCAGGACACACTGGAGGGACCATGTCTCTCGGCTGGCCTGGGAACGCCTCGGGATTCCTCCGGAAGAGCTGGAGGAAGTGTCTGGGGAGAGGGAAGTCTGGGCGTCTCTGCTTACACTGCTGCCTTCGCGACCCGGCCCCGGATAAGCGGAAGAAGATGGATGGATGGGTTTGAACAACTTTCCATTCATTCTTTCCTAATATTAAAATTAAATCTATCTAAAACACACACTTGCATTTGCCAGACATCAACACTAGTGGCCTTGTATTTTGTAGCGAGGTACACCGCCCACACTGCTCACTACACAGCACAGTTTTCCCATAGTGCTTAGCCAAGCTTACCTGATAAACCCCATAATATTAGACGAGGATTGAGCTCTCAGGTGAAAGTGAATTAATTTGTACAACCCACGCGCCTTGACAGCGTCTTGTCAGTCTAGTCTTTATACCCCAGTGTGCTAATAATCTTTCTATGTATCTCATAGTGCTACAAATGTTAGCCAAAAATGGACACATCTGCTAAAAGAGTAAAGTACTATTCCCATTATTTGCACCTTCACAGCCTCATTACTTCCTGTATAAGGTGAGAAAGAGCGCTTGAGTGTGTTTGTGTGCAGAAAGTCACTGAAGTGCACTTGTCATTTCTCAGTTCATAACACTGGATATCCTCTAAGCTGCCAAATGGAGAGAGAGAAGATTGTTACTGACACCATGATCTCTGCTATCATGGTCTCATATTGTCTGCGGCTCACTCTTAGATAAACCTTTCGATAGAAATAGCTATGATTCAACTGGTGTGTTCAACAATAGGTGTCTATTAGAAATGTTTTGATTCTTGGAGGGTTGATGCTCAGTGGGTTACACTTCCTGCCCTACAGTTGCCTAAAAGCCTATGTCTGATGTCATTGAAGCCTGACAACAAGAATACAGCATCAAGCCTGATCATCAACATTAGTAGTACATTTAAAACAAATATGTAATCACTTCAATTCAACTTTATTAATCGCCAAGCAGAAATGCAATTATTTTTTTCCACAATGATTGAAATTCAAGTTTTTGTTTCTGCCATGGATTGACTATATAGTTATATAGTAAATAAAGTATATAGTTTATAAAGTAAAGTGTTGACTGTCCAAACCTTTAAACCAAATACTTATAGTACCACCTCGCACTAGTTCTCATTTTAGAGGTGGCCTGGACAAAATATAATTCATAACTATTATTATTCTCAGCCTGGGTTCTTTTTGCTCTCTTTTCCCATTTTTGTGTTTTGATGTAGCAAGAAACACATTGCTCTGACAACATGGAGACTTTCTTCTTGAGTTCTTGTTTAGCCCTATCAATGGGAGAATAATGATAAAGCTTGGATGATTATTACAATGTACAGGGGTGCATAGCAGGTGTAATTTCAACATTCAATTGTATTCTTGATTATTTGATTGGAACTAATACAAGAATTTAAGATAGATCAAGCCCCTGGTTCACTCCAGAAGTTTCTAACCTACTAAAAGAATGTGATAAGGTGTGGGCTTTAGCAAGGGCTTCTAATAAGCAAGACCATTGGCTCACTTTCCCAACTAAGGAATCACATTGAACAGGTCTCCTCTTCTACAAACCCATCAGCATTTTGGGAAGTAGTAAACATAAACAATATTTTGTTATTTACAATGATAAAAAAAAACTAACCCATCTGAGATTTGTGATACCTTCAGTCTTCACTTTGCCGCTGCAGGAAATCAGTTTGATGTGATGAATCCAAACCAGTCAATTACAATCTCAAACACATTTGAACTTCAACCTTTTACTCCGACTGCTGCCAAAAAAGCCCTCTTAAGACTATAGACCCAAAACAATCAACTGGTTCAGACAACATAGATCCTGATTTTCTCTCAAGTTGGCTAACTTAATAACCTCTACCCTGTCGATACTTGACCATGTGTACCATTCTGCACTAACATTTATCACTCACTACATCACTGTGTTTTGTATGACTTAGTAGGATGGTCTCTGTCTGTAAAGCTCTAAATGCCAGAAACATGCCATAGTATGTTTGTTTTTTATTAAAAACACCAGTCTGTAATTATACAACACTGAACAATAACTGTCTCCTTCTCCAAGTCCCCTGCTCATCTACTGCTCAGTGAATTGCCTTCCTTCGACAAATTTAAACCAAATTACTGCTTTGAATGTTTTAATTGACTTCTTTCTTATTGTCTATGTGATCCATGTCAGGCCTTTCTGAAATCCAATGAAAGAGCAGCAGCAGCCCTTACCTAAATGGCATGTAGAGTTAAACTGCATTCATCTCATATTCCTGTTAGGCACAGCGAGTATCGCAGCAACTATGGGGTACACCAGGACAGTGGACAATTAGTCTTAAGGTGGACACAAAGACGTACACAACCATTCACGTTCACATGCATTCTGTTTTTAGAACCACAAGCCATGCATGCATTTGGACAGTTGGAGGATGCCAGAGTACCCACACTGAAAAAAATTGTGCAGTAATCATTCGCAAGCAAAATCATTCATTGTCTCAGTTTACTTAAGAAGGTCAGTCCAACTAGAAATAATGTGTAGCTTCAACTCACATAGACTATTTCACATTGATACAAGTGAAGTTTTTTTGCATTAAGCCAATGGGAAAACCACAGTGAAACGGGGAGGACACGCGGACCCCTTCCAAAGAGATTGCACCGAATATCGGCTTGTGAGGAAATAACACTAAGCTCTCTGCCACCTTGACATCCCACATAATGTACATGCTCATACTGAAACTTATGAAAAACATGTTTCTTCAAAGAGAGCACGTAAGCAAGCTGTCAATCACACAGGTCAGTCATCCCTCGTCATCACAATTCTAACTGGCGTAGATTTGAAAAGACTGCCTTGATTTCCTTGACAATTAGACAACGATACGATAAGGAAATGAAATGTTTAAGTGAATATGCAGGAGGCTTGTTTTTTGCTCCACCTATTCTACAGCCAGGCGGTGATTTTGATGCTAATGTAAATAGCATTTCTGTATGTAACAAAGTGATGTGTCAGACAGTCATGACACTATAAAATAAATCCAGTGATTGGAGGTGGGTTTAAAGGTGAATGAGGTGAACTTATAGCTGTTACTGTAATGTGGGCATGAGGACTTCCTGTTTGGCATTAGCTTCCTCTGGACTTCTACCTGACCTTCACAGCCCCTTGTGGAAATGTTAATGACATATTTCACTCTTGGTCTTACACAACCGCTGCGCTTTTCCCCCTGGCAGCATCTACACACCGCTCAGTTTGCAATCATTCAATCACATCAGCCAATTTTAGACACAACTGAACATATTAGACAGACATTGCTTTTATTTTCAACTGAGGTGTCCTGTTGTGGTGCTCAGGAGCCAGTCAGAAATGTGTTGTTTTGTTTCTAGATTTAGGGGTTGAATGCGAAGTGTGTCATTAATGTAACCGTTGTTTTGAATAGCAATAGATCTAATAACCCTTTCATATTATATTTACTAATGCATCATATAATACATCAGTGCAGTTGTATGCAAGTGTATGGATAAAGCACATTGGTTCATAGAGTTCTTAAATAAAATAGTGTAGGTGAATAGAATTACCTAAAGAAATCTGGTGAAGTTGGTTTTAGGATGGAACATTTAACTTTATAGAATATCTAGAATATATATGAATGTTGAAAGCTCATAATAAACAATAGTGTTAATACAAAATCAATAAGACAACAGGGGTATTTGTCTAAAATGCTTGCTGAGATAAACCCATAGTTAAAAAGTAAGCCCACACATTGACAATAGCTCACTGTCAAGAACTGCTCTCAGTATTTGTTTCTCAGTGTATTTCCTCGTGTCCAGATTATCTGCAGCACCCGAACTGACTGTTCTTTTATAAATGTCAGTGCATCCTGGACCTTGTCTGCGACAGATAGTGTTTTAGTTCGGCGGCTCAGGGATGGTCCTGCTGTAGCTGCATGTGGCCACTCTCAAGCCCAGTGTGAAGGGAAGCTTCAGATTCACAAAATGGGCTAAGTTCAGCAAGCTGTTTGGCAACTACACGGCCACATCAAACTATGGTCTGCTCAAAGTGTGGTTTATCAGAGAAGTAATAAAAAATCAATTATAGGGTGGTATTAAGTGCCTCACCGTGCCATAATATTCAGCAGTGCTCACACAAGGTATTGTACGAGGGATTTCTGTAAGTGTGCATCAATAAGCAAGCAAGTGGTCTTATATTACATCAAGTGTTAACCCCATTAAAGCTTCAATCTGAAGGTTTCCTAAAGAGAAGAAATTGTTGAAACATAAAAAAAGCTTTACCAGTGTTTGAGTTTTACATCCTTGGCCTCTGCAGCAACATCAAATCAGTTTTGTGGGTTGCCACTCTACTCAACAACGCTACTACTATGGTTAAAGTGGTTAGGGTTAGTTAACTCCATTAGTTGTATAAATGTATTTTAATTGATCTCTGTAGACACAAAATATATTTTATTTTACCTTCCATTCTAGTGCTTTTTACCAACTGCTGTCACAAACTAATTTGAATACATGTGGCTTACATTTTAAAAGATCTAAGCCTGATTTATGTCCAATTAAGCTGTACAATTTAGGTTGGATAATGGAACTAATGCAATGCACTTAGAGAGCCCAACAGCAGTGCGGATTCCTTTCTGCAATTTTTGGCCTAGATTAAGATTTATTGTGTGCGCCATAAAACAACCTGTGTATTTGAAGAGTTAGTGACTGGCATAAGAAAGTTAGGCCAGTCTTTTTTTAAATAAAACCCAGACAATGCATTTTCAATTCATAATTTAGATCATTCATTCTCTATCTTTATATATTCAGCGCAGTACTTTTGGTCCTGGTTAGGTCAAAGTTCATATACCAGTAATCTACCAGTGATTTGAACGAGCACCTGGCTGGTCTCAGTGTGTGTACTCACTCCTAATGATGCTGTACATATTTCATGGCACTGGTCCCCTACCTGCTGCTCTTCAATATTTCAGTCACCACTGACAGGGAGCTTCTGACTGATGTCACGTCCAGAAATAGTCATCCTGTCTCCACGGGTTTCTCTCTGACAGACCCACATTTTATGACACATTGAAATATCAATAACCCATAAATCATACCTGTATGTGTGACAATACATATTTTCCATGTACACAGGGCTGCACACACATTTTTAGAAAAACAGAGGCACAAAAAGAGGTTTTTGGGGCAAATCTATATCTCTAGTCAGTAAATGTTAGGTTTAGTCAAGTCCTGGATGTAGTTCTAGTGGTTTGGTCTGGTTTATTCATGGTTTAGCCCTGGTTTGTTCATGGTTTAGCCCTTGTTTTTACCTGGTTTAGCCCTTGTTTAGTCATGGTTCATGGTTAAGCCCTTGTTTAGACCTGATTTATCCCTGGTTTAGTCTTAATTAAGTCATTGTTTAGCAGAAAATTCAATAATGCTTTCTGGGTGTCTTTTGATGAACTACTGTAGATTTAAAGTATAAAGACACTTTTATAACGTGTTAATGTGCCTATCCCTAATTCAATTATTTCTCTGGGCACTAGATAGCTATGCACCGTAATGGCTACCTGTAAACATTGTATTTGCAGTGACAGCGTGTTGCAGTTTGTTATGTTTTCCCAAAGGATTGTGGAGGCTCCAGGCAACAGCCCATTAGAGGCCATTTTTTTGGTGATGCATTCTTTTGCCGTGACACTATTCACAATTTTTGTTCATTTTTTTTCAACCAAGAATGAGCGGCAACGCAAATATATTGTCTGTCCTACAGGTGTGACGCATTTGTGACTGTGTGCGTCCATCACAAACCTATGTCATACTCTACATGAAAAATCCAGTATTTCTTTTCTGACTTTTGAATAGCAGCTTGTATCATCAGTATGTAAAAGCTCTCAGATTCTCAGACTAACTTTCTGACTAGCAGCATGAAAAGCAATAATCTCCTGCTGCTAAAACCGACAGTATATAATGTGATCCCTGAAATCCACCTTGGTATAATGTTGTTATGAATGACCTGATGTAAGCGTATGATGTTTTTAATGGTGATGTGGTTTATGATAGCAGTGGGACCACAAGATGTAATACTATAGTGGCCTGAAAATTGACAAATGAATCCCAGACCACAAAATGAGATATGGGCTTTTGAGAGATCAACATCTAAAACTTTATTAAAACGTTTAGACAATTTCAGACATGGAACAACATCATAAAGTTCCTATACTTTTTGTGCTGACCCCAAACTTCAATTCACTGCACATTTAAATTCACTGCACAGTAAAATGGTTTGTAGCAATAGGCCTCTCTAACTATTTCTTATATTACATGACTCTAGATATGTGATACGCTATACACCATCAACTACCATCTTAGACAATATATGGCTTTCCAAGTACCACTTTATTGAATTGAAAAGAAGCCTAAATCAAGACCAAATCAGGCATGAACCAGGATTGAATTAGGACCAAACCTGGAGTACTTATAGTTCCAACAAAGACAGCTCTAAACTATAGAACAAAACACAGTTAAACCAGGAGTACAACTAAACCCAGAAATCAAGACTTGAACTGCAAAACCCTTGAGTACCACTGATACCAATACCGCCATTTGAGAACCACCATGGTCACATCTAGAAGCATTTTTAGTGTATTGTACTTATACAAAAAGTTTATTTAATAGAGACAGAAAATATGCCACATACAGAAGTATATACAGAATGTCCCATAAAAGTATTTAGGTGCCACTCTTTTAATCCAGGTATGTTGTAGGGTGCCATGAGCCACTAGCTAAGAGGCCCTCTGTCCTGGGCCTCTTAACCTCTCTTAACCCCAGTTGGATTTACATGTGTTTGTAGGTGTTTCTGATATACACGCTTATGTCAAAGTTCAGCGTATCACCAGTGCTACAGCCAGAGGGCCCTTAGTACAAAATATCATGCACTTAATACTGGTTGTATAATTCTGTAGGCCTATATGTTTTTATGCTCATGTTCATGTTCATAAATGCATTTGTGTTGGAGATATGCTGCTATCTGATCACAATAACTTTTAAATAAATCTTTTATTGCCATTTTGCACTCTTACTGTAATCTATAGGGTATATGTTGAAGAGACATATTTGGCTGGTGTTAGAATCTATGGCCCTAGCTCGCAATGGTAGGCCATAGATAGATTTCTTGAGATGAGCATCAGTGCAGTATGTGTGCCTCTAAACCTCCATAACTGCAATAATCCAAAATGCCATCCCTTAATTACCTTTTTGATTGAAGCAGAGAACGCAATGACGTATGTTCAAATGCATCATATGCCAGATTTAATTAACTTAGTAACATAGTAATTAAGTGTTTGCCCTGGAACACATGACACAGGAACATCCTGTTGTGAGAGTAATTGGTGTAATTTGCATATTTATTTATAGCTAGAGAAAGGGTGGATTTTGCATTGTCTGTATTTTGGTTGGCACTTGGACCCTATGGGCTCATTATATTAGTGATGTATGGAGTGAGACAGACATAGACCAGCTCAGCTCGACAAAGGAATGAATTTCATTTTCTGTCTGTATTTTGCTAAGGCAATGAGAACGAATGAGTGCTTTCTCAAACAGCTCTGAAGTTCATTTCTATAGGCACTTATGAAAACCTATGAGTTATTACATAGGACTTTAGTTGAGTATACAACACAACAATAATGAGGAATAATGCAGTGAATGTTTATTATTATTATTATTTACTCATCACTGTTGAAATCATATTTAATGGTGCTCATGCAAAACTCCAATAAGAAGCAAAGACACTAATCTTACATCTGCTTAATAGTGTCGGGCAACTCTTTCCCACTGATTGTCCTTCAAAGTCTTGCCCCTGAGGTCAGTATAGTGTGGATATCTTAACAAGTGGCAGAATCGTCGGCGCTGTTAAACACAGATAATTGACTGTGGTACAGTTTGGCAACACAACTCTAATCCTCCGTCTGCAAGCCACTGGTAAACACTCCCTATTCCCTCACTTAAACTTTAATGAGCCCAGTTTGCAGAAAGTGTCCAAAAAAACAAGCCCTGTTGACAAGACAAAGCACGGCATTTATCGCATGACTTACCAGTAGGGTTATCTTGAGGCTACAAACAGTCGAAATATACTGAAAATAGAAGCAGACGGACCTAAAATCTGGGAGCAGTGCCCTGGATACCTGAGGTTGTTTGGAAACTGATCTGCAAACAACTTTAAGTGTTGTGAGGGTGCTACAAAAAGCCACAGTCACACCCTTATAGCTACCACTGGCTGTTTTTAGATCCCCATATAAACAATACTGTATATAAAGTGTACACAAGCCCACTGCGCTGAGAAAGACATTGAACATTATATATCTCTCTTATATAGGATTCTTTAAAGGAAGCAGAATATGAATTTACAATGAGTTATGGATCCCAGTGGTGAAGTGGAGAGCCTGTGAATTGTGTAAAAAACATATGAAGGTGAATTTTTCCACCATCACATGCCCAAAGCAAGGTATTATGGTCACAGTGTTATTTTTTAAACATTTGTGGTTAGCAAATATTATAGTATGGTGATCACTGAACTGGATGTGAATTTGTAATTAAAAATATTCTATGAAGACACAAAGTAAACTAAAATGAAATTGTGATCTTGGAATGATAAAATCGTAATATTTTATTTTTACCATATCGCCCACCCCAATACCACCCGTAATACACTCTAATAATGTATGTAGCAGAAGCAGCTGTGTCTAAAATGTGCTACATATGCAACATACTACAGAGGTCAAATAAAGAATGCCTCAATAGCACCCCCATGTTTTTGACCGATATGGGACTCAAGACACACTGAAACTTGGTACAGTGATGCTCCACATTATGCTCAACATAAAATATCATTATGACCCCATCTTACAACAAACTGGAAGTCGGCCATATTGGATTGAATTTGGGAAGTTAGGTTAATTAGGCTCAAACCGGAAACATGTAATTACCCCCCGGCCCTGAACACATCTGACCAATATGATGCCAGTTACTTCATTAGCGCCCCCTATAGACTGAAAGAAGAATGTAGTTTTTTAGGGAAATTTGCAAAAACATTCTTCCCAAACGTCCAGATCAAAGAAGTAAAATAGACCCTTTCCATATTTGTCATGGTTTGGGGGCAATTGCTCGTTAATGATATAAAAACCCTTAGAAATCACACAATGTCTCATTAAGGTGCCCCGTTGGTGCCATAGCAGTTGTGGCAAACGTATGAGGCTGTTTCTCTGGTATACACCTTGCTGTCTGGTACACCAGCAAGATAATGCAACCAGGTAATACCTTCAATATTAACACTACCTATTTACAAAGCCAGTGTACTTTACATAAATCCTAACCTCCAATAGTTAACATAGTTAGAGGATTTGAACCCATGCCCCAGCACTGTCATCTCGGGTTTCTAATGCCCTGCTTCGCCCTTCCTGGCCATTAAGGCTGGTAAAAAGGGCCACGACCCCGGCTATTGGAGCATTTAATGGGTGCATTTGTGGGGACAGCGCCGGGGCTACTTCTCCTTCCAGCAGGGCCTCTGTTTCGGGGGCTCTTAAAGGCTGAGGACTGAGGGCCGGAGCTCCATAGATGTCCATGCTGCATCCTGCCGGCGATGGCTCTACCATAAACGGTGCTGAAGTGAGAATATGTTCCAGATGCTGTTAGGGGAAACTCTCAGAGACACTGTATAGAAAGCACCATACAAACCCACTACCACATGCTCCAGTCTATAGTGAGGACCCTTGGGGAGCAGGGCTTTAAGTCTGCCTCTACATGAAGTCCAAGGGTCAAAGACCACATGAGATCGTCCGGTCATTACTCACTGACAGACAGCATTGTGCATGTGCTTGTGGAGATGTGTGTGCGGACAGTGGGAATGTAGGCCAGTTAAAAAAGGAAGGTGTATCCTTTACATACCAAGCCCTCCATGTTACAACAGCTGCTCAGATGCTCCTTGAGAAGCAACCTATCCAGTTATATTTACATAACTTAGACCAGTACACTAGCCAACATGCATGTGGACAATCCTTGTTATTGGCAATAGGCGCCATTAGATTACCTGTAGCTGATTGTAACAGTGGCTTTGAAACTAACTTTGTCCAGCTTTTTAATATCAATACATGCATGCCATTCCATTTTCTATTTATATAGGCAAGCACGAGATAACAGCATTCAATTGGTCAAGCTTGTTTTAGGTGAATTGGTGACTCTAAATTGTCAATGTATGTAAGAGTGAATGGTCTGTGTCTCAGGAATGATACAGCACACTGACTTAGGTAAAAGATCTACCTAATAATCTGGCCAGTAAGTGTCCATGGCCCCTCTCCATTGCATTTCTTCTGGCATGTTCTCTCAAACATGCTGTACATACTTCCGGCACACATAACAGAACTTACATGATCACTGGAGTGAGGGTTTCAAGTTGACCTGTCTTCACATGTTAGCCACCAGATCCTGCTCTCTGTTTGTCAACTGGCTCTATGTATAGACATGGCTGTCTGCTGGGACCACACTGATCTACAAATAATTCCACACATCACACCACGTACCAAATCAGTTTATTTAGTGTTGGTATGAAGCCCAAGTCCAGTTTTAGCTTAGCACAGAATACCACAGAATAATTGAGCCAGGGTGAAGTAAGGATATTTTTGCTTAGCTATTTATTTTCTGTATATTTGATTGATAGAGAAGACATATCACTTATAAGGCCACATACAAATATCCTGACTATATGGACTAAATAATATAAAGAATATGATATAATATGTATTTTGACAAGTGCATCTGGTTTTCATAAAATGGAAATAGTTTTTGGATTGTTAAAAATAAAACCGTACCGGTTCAGGTGCAAATGATTAATCTATTTGGCCACAAAGTCTATGGAAATGAATGCAGTAACTGAGTAACTAATTTGTTCCCTTACTGACCTCTTGTGGTTGGAGTTGGTATCTTTGACTTTTGGCCTTTTTTTGCAATCAAGTCTTTCCAACCAAAAGCTTTTTTAGTTCTCTTGCCAACAATCAGTCAAGGGCAAAAACACAACCGCCTTGGTGGAAGCTATAATCTTAGTGCTAAAATTTGAATCTAATTTAAAAGCAAATTAATAAAGGTATAGCAACATTTCTTTTTGAAATGTGCCACCTGTGCTTAAGCTCTTTCTCGGCTCCGCTTGGCGTCAGCGTGTGTGCATTAAAGTGTAAATTGTGTCAAAACCAGACAGTGCGCTCTGACCACAGTGTGTGATGCTGTCCAGACCACAGGCAGACTCCACTACTGTGCGATTGTGTGTGTGTGAGTGTGTGTGTGTGCGCGCTCCGACCCAAAGACCAAACACAGCTATAGTAGTAAGCCAGACACGAGACTCGCTAATATTCCATTACGTAGTGCTTTGTTCCACAACAAGGCCAAAGGCTGGAGGCTGCTCTCACTCACATCATACAACTGTGATTAAACATTTACTCTGAAGATTATAGCTGCCACCGGGAGACTGTGGTTACATTTTAGGAGGTCTGCTGTCATACTGTACCTTGAACACGTTTTAAATCAAGGTTCATATAATTCAAAAAGTCATGGTTTGGAGAAGAAACAAAAATGTGTGAATCTGGATCAAGAAATCTTTCAAAATATATTTTTTACCATTTGGCTGTTGTTAAGGGCTTCATGGGCTCAAATGATTTGCACCAAAGTAGAACATCCCCGGTTTGAGTGTAGATCTTGGCTATATATTTTTCCATTGATTGGGCCTGTGCCTCTGTTGTATACAAAGAGTCAGCCAGTTCTCTTTGAACAATACCAACAGATACATTAGTTTAAGTGTTTTAACTGAATTTTCACCGTGTAGAAATGAAAAGACATAAATGTTCTTTTATTTTTGTATAATATGGCCAAATAATTAGACATTTCTTTACAGCATGCATCCACACACCTATTTACATATACAGCAGCCCTACATCATCCTGTTTAAGTATGGTCCACCATGCTGTCCTACCACATTTTGGATTGAGCACACAAGTGCAGTTACTTGCATTAATTCTCCATTTGTTTGGTTTCTTTTGGCAATCGCTAAGCACTCTCCTCCTTCAGTCCAACTCTTAATGAAGTTATTTTTACTTAAGTGCCTCACATTAACAATCCAGCAATGTTTTGTTTTTATGATTTTGGAAGTCTTACAAAGGATTAAAATCCATAAATGAATTGAAACAATTCACTGAGCAATAAAAGTGTTTTTGGATTGATTACAAAACATTTGACCAATCTTTTTGTTATTTTTTACATATTATTTACTTTATTATTAACTTAGTTGGTTTGCTTGCTGGCAATTACTCACGCACTGAAGGTATTTTGAGACAGGTCAATGTGTAACAGAAAATTTTGTTTAGCTACATTCATCAAACATACAACTTTGTAAGACTATATAAAACAAACGAACGTGCCAGAAGAGTCATTATTAAAGCAGTCATTTTATCAAACTAAAGCCAGCTGAACATCCTATCTTACAGACTCAGGAAATAGTTCACAGTCCAGACATACAAACTGATGGTGTAGTGTTGTCAGTGTTAAACAGCTGGGCACAGGGGCTCCCCCAGTGTCTCCAGTCATTCTGCTGACTCACACTAGGACCATTTTAGAATCAGATTAACCAGGACTGAACAGGAAAACACAATTTTTCATATATTTTTAAACAAATAAATGTAGAGAAAAAAATTGGTCCCACTTTTGCACCTTTTACATAGCCACTAACTACATTGTACATACAGGTGGTTACGATTAGGGTTGGGGTTAAGGTTAGGTACAACGTAGTTACGTGATTACAGTTTTTTCATTGTACTTAATGAGGTAGATAAAATGTAGTTACGGGATATGTAAAATAAAGTGTTACCAAAAATGTGAAGAAATTGTGTTGGTGGAAATAATACCTTTGACTTTAGTGTGGGTCCTAGAAGCACCAGTTGATACCTAGGCTACAGGTATAGTGTAGATGTTTTGGGGTTGATCGGAAAAACTTAAGCACCTGCTAAAAACCCTCATTTGAGTCCAAGGAGCATTAGAAGTAAGCAGTTTTAGAGAATCGTTTGAAAGGAACTGTGATGAATAAAGTCTGCTTAAATATGAATGCATTAGAAGACAACACGAGAGGAATGAGAAGAACAAAGGAGCATAATCCATGGAAAAAGCGGCATGCTAAAGACATTGCAGTTTGCTGTGGTTAGTGTTAATCAGGATGGAGAAGAGCCTCGCAGGCCGCTCTTGATGGGATTGGCGTGTAATCAGCTGGAATAATGTTGGGCTGTGACAGAGCCTAGGATGCTGCATATTTGAATGTGTGTTTAGGATGTGTGTTTTGAACTGTGCTTTCTTAAAGTCTGAATGCTTCCTCCTCCCAGGTCTTCGGGGTTTTTCGTTCTTGTATCAGTCTTCAGATGTAACATGTGGATGTGAGGATCAGATCCAACAGATGTTTTACTCAACACTTCTTCACAACAGTGGTTTATCACAGATGAAGAACCCACTTGTAGATTTACTGAATAATTAATACAGTATATTGATGTGATGAACTTACATGCGTCATCTTTAGTTATTTTTTTAAATATTCCTGCATCCAGATAAAATGCATTTAATTCTATCTTGTATCTTGATGAGACTAACAAACCAGTTATTGTTTCTCGATCCTCAAATGACACCAAGATGGCACCATGTATACCAAGTGAGCAGCTATTCCTCAAATGACAAATCATCATGTTAATGTTTTATATTATTAATCACATTTACAAAGAAAACAGTGTTGCTGTAATACAGATGAATTGTGTTGGTGGTGACCACACAGGGAGCGCCTAAGAGCAGATGCAGAGCTTGATGTTGCTCCATGTGATCCGCACATGCACTCATAAAGACATTGATACATGCCTTCAATCACAGCTGGTTACACACATCATTCACATTTTTACTTTTGAATTTGACCACAATCTTAGCACCAATCAGAGATCAAACGCCCGTCCCAGCAGCTTTCATCTGCTCAAATGGGTGTCACTGGGGCACACGCTGCTTCCATCTCACTCCCAAACAGCGTTTGTCCATATCGTTGATTATCCATCTTATCTGGAGCCCATCAGTCTGTTTGATTAATACATTCCCAGAATTCCACTGCTGCTGGATTGAAGCTTGTGCTATTATGTAGCTTGTTCAATTTGGGCTGTGCCTGTTATAATTGTACTGTATAATGTGGGCGGCAGTGGTGCAGTGGGGTAGGCGCTCGCCCCTCGGCCAGAGGGTTGGTGGTTCGAGCCCCCGTCCGAGCGTACACTGTCGTTGTGTCCCTGGGCAAGACACTTAACCCACATTGCCTATGAATGAATGAATGTGGTTGTGTGATTGGTGTTCGGTGGTGGTCGGAGGGGCCGTAGGCGCAAACTGGCAGCCACGCTTCCGTCAGTGTGC
>JAVQKC010064064.1:0-18158 GCA_036025475.1 Philypnodon macrostomus
GTTGAGAGTTATTGTGAACGCGTTTAATAAAGTTTGACTGACTGACTTGTCTGACTGTTTTGTTTCGCTTAATGCTCCTTATGGTCCGGTGCGCCTTATATATGAAAAAAATTCGAAAAAAGTCCCTATAGTGTGGAAAATACGGTAACTATAATTTAGGTTGATCTACGAAGAACTACACTGATATTCTGACTACAAAATCTCCTAAACCCTCCGAAGCTGGAAAATGACTTTCAAACTGGGCATGACTGTAGCATTAGAACTGGGCTGGTCTTAAATCAAGGCAAGCCAAAACTAAAGTGAAGCTGTATAATTATTGTGATTGAGTGGAAAAAGCACAAACTCGCACCAAGAACATTGCTCATTTCTGGTTTGATGGATATGTTCTCTCTGTCCTCCTTCAACACATTTTTGTCATTGGTGGTAGCATTGTACTTTGTTGCAAATAGAACTTCCTGGTATCTTTCCACATGTATGAAGCACTAGTCTTGTATGTGCCTCAGAGTCTGTTTGCCTTGGTTAGTGTACGGTCTACAAATCACCACCAGTATGCTCACATGCGTCTTTAATTTGGAAACAATTTGGGTTTTCACTAGAAACGCTACGCCAGCTCAAGTAGAGACATCTATATCCTTCAATGTGGTACACATTAACTGACTTTGTTTTATTCTCGGCAAACACAGGGGCATTAAAGGCTCATAAAAAGTTCAAAGATGCTGTAAAAAAGTGATGGTATTTGCTTAGTTATGATATTGCCACTTCACTTTAACTGTAATAACTGCTTTTGGATGCATTTGAAAGACAGGCGAATGGTGGTAGGAGGTTTTTTTGCGCGTTATTATAAAAATGCAAAGGGCTGGCTTATTTTGGCTTCAGGCCTTGTCAATTTTTCCACATAGAGTTTAGAGGAGTGTGGAGGCAAGCATATAAGCGGGATATAGAAGAAGCTAGAAGATATGTGTCTAACTATCTCAGCCTAAACTATGTGGTCCCATTCAGAATGCATGGCTTTTCCCGCCAGTAAGTACTCATGAATTTTTAATATTTCCCCCCAAAGCTGCTGAGGCCTCTGAACCACATGACAAGAGACCAAGAGATATCTGCAAACAGGCTATTTCTTTTTTTTCCCCATTTTCACTCTATCTATCTATCAGGCAAGCAACAAATCACAAAAAATACCAAATGAATAGTGACTGGGAACTTTCCATAGTCCCGCCATGGATGCACACTGTACTGCACCCTCTACAGTAAAGTGAAAAAGTTGGAACATAACAACAAAATACATTAATGGGATTCTGAGGTCCTTTGAGAAAGTTTTTGGAAATCTAAATGACATAAAAATGCAAGAATCTGTTGAATAAAGAAAGGTTGCATGTTTCGGTGTGCATGGATTTGGAAAACTAGTGCACACATGGGAGCCATTGAAAGTAAACAAATGCTTCTAGGTTTTATTATAAGGTTTTATATAAAGCTTATTTGTTTATAGCAGTGGGCTTCAAACTCAGGCACTGAAGCAGGCAGCATTGACAGATTGTGTATTTTCTCTGTAATTCTCATATTTTCTTGCACAGACATATAAGACAACTCTAAATCTATTTTCAATCTTTTCAGAAATTATAGGAAATGTATGCTGCCCTAGTGAATGAATGTGGGTGTGATAGCTTGTGCGTCAGTATGTCTTTGTGTCAGCCCTGTGACTAACTGTCCATTGTCCAGTGTGTAATCACCTAAGGCCCGAGATAAATGGAGATTGACAGTCTGACCAGAAATTACTTTTTGCAAATCTGTCAAAACTTATTGTATATTCAGATCACTCCATATATTATTGTAAAAATCCTCACTTAGTCTCAATTTCACCACTTCATTTCACACAACCTGTACCAATCTATGAAGAAAAAAAGTATTGTCGAAGCTACTGCTACAAACCAAGTATTGTCCCAAGTTATAACTCAAACATACCTCTTCCCATGTGAAATAGGACACTTCATCTCCGTCCAGGTATCTGATCTCTCCATGTTGAGGTGGATCTTCGACAACAAAGTCTATGTTGGCCAAAGAGTAGAAGGGGTGTGAGATGTTGACTATCTCTGCATTAACTGCTCGACTCATGCCTTCCTTCACCGTAAAGTTAGTGGCTTGAACTGGAATAAGTCTTGGCACAATGTGTACAGAGACTTGCAGGTCTTCTACTGCGGTGAAACCATTACTGACGTCCACTGTGAAGGCATCATCGCCCTGCAAGAAAGTGATAAATGTTGAAATAATTATTGATTTACTAAAAAAATTGGAACTGAAGGCACAATGCAAGTAGTGTCTGGATTGGGCTTATTTTACTCACAGTATAAAATAGAAAGGTAATGAGGTAGGTGAATACATTAGCTCAGTGGTTCTCAAATTACGGTGTAGGTACCACTGGGGTACACAGGGATTTAGTTCACTTCAGTTCAGAGTCCTGCTCTGGTCGGGGCATTAAATTGGTCCTGGTTTGGGCACAGTTTAGAGCTGATTTAGACCTGACGTAACCTGGTTTAGATTGTGTATACATTTGAGTAAGCTGTTGAATATTTTCTGGTAGGTGGTACTTGGTGTGAACAGTGTATTAGATGAAACAGACCTGGATGGATGCAGACACATAGAGGATTCTCCCCTGATCAATGTCATCTTGAGTGAAGGAGTGGATATAGTCCAGCACAGGGGAGGCAGTGCTGTCTGAACTGTTAGTCAGCTTCACCACGTGTCCCAGATGAGGGGGCCCTTTGATCCTGAACACCATTTCTGTGGGGAGGATATCAGTCTGCTCCACCTGAAAAGTGAATACAATAGTGTCAGGTCATGCTGTTATAAATTGCATACATATTAACAAAATTGTGTCAGTTAATTGTGATTAAAACATACCTTGAGATGGTCCTGGTTGATGACGGTGTGCTCTCCCTCATAGGAAATGATCACATCATTGTTGATCACCTCAGGCTCGGACCGATAACCCTGTTTGAAGATTTTAAATTGGAAAGTGCCCTCCTCTGAGTGCCCTTTGGCCTGGACAGTGAAACTAAAAGAGTCTTTGGATCTTAGACTTTCATAATTATGTTCATATGACACCACGCCTTTCTGTAAGTCTTCCTGCGTGAACTCTGAAGCCTCAATACCACTGACGATAATTCTGCCATCTTGAGGCGCGGTCGTAATACTAAAATTGATTTCGCTGTCTCCCCTGATGTCCAAGTTAGTCTCAGCACTCAACAAGGTAGTATTAAGAGTTTTAGTAGCTCCATGGTCAATTACTATCATTGTATTGTTTACGATCCTCAAATAGGCCTCACCTGCCTGAATCTGTAGCAATGCTGTTGTTTTGTGAAAGCCATCGGACACTTGCAAACTAAAGCGTTCCTGGTCGGCTCCGTGGTGGATGAAGAGGATTTTCTTGTCTCGGAGATCTGCTTGGGTGAATCGGAAAAGCGGGTGATTTGGGTTGGATGTAGATACGATGTTGCCAGATAGTATGCCTTCACGAGCATAAACAATTTGGGTATCATTAAAACCAGAATCTTCATCCTTAAATTGAATTACGTCTGTTGTGAGAAGACGCTGCCCATGCCGTACCACATTTAGGACCTTGTCTACAACTCTTACAGGGGTGTGCTCATTTTTGGTTTGGATTGTGATTTTAAAAACACCTTTGATGGTCTCTTGATCGTAAGACTCTTGCGCATTTAGGTCAAACGCTGAAAAATGAAACTCATCGCCGTTGGTTTTTGACCCATCATGTTTGTAGATGAGTCTATCCAATTCTAAATCGTCATTGCTAAAAATCCTAATTGCACCTTCAAATTTTGGCGTTCCCGCTGGTGAATCCCTAATAATTCTTCCATATTTTGGACCCTCAGTGATCTGGTACACAAAGTCTCCCATATCCGGAGACATCACCCAAAGATGGTTTTTATTGATAATTTCCTCCCCACCTTGCAGGACTGTCAACATTTCATTGGTCAAAACTGGAGCGTCTGCAGCTGCGAGAATGTTTATTGGATATGTATAAAGAGGCGAGTACTGGTCTTGGGCGAACACTCTAAATTGAAATGAGTCTACGTTGTCTACGGCTCGTTGTACTCGGACTTTGTAGCTTAGGGTATTGTCCAAAATGTCCCTTTGGGTGAAAGCATCTCCTTCTCCTAACTGTGTGTCCATTAGTTGCAGCACACCAAGCATTGGGGGCTTAACAAGGACATATTTGAGAGTTTCCGGGTTAGCGTCTTGCCCTTTCAGTTTTGCAAAAAGTTGTTCTTGCTTAATCATTTTCATCTCGCCTCCATGAACTTCAAGAGGCACCAGATTGGACACTTTGACTTGGGCTGGGACTATATTAATTAAAAATGAATTATTCCATAGCGTATATTGTCCTAAATGTGCATTGAATTGTATGTGTTCTACTACAATGTCTTCTTGGTCAGTCGAATCTGTGCTAAAATATTTAAGTCGCTCTTGTTCGATATCAGATTGGTGGAAGCTTGACGCTTCCTTGTACATACCATAATCCGTCATAATCTGAAGTTCACCGTACAGCAATGGTTGAGTAATGTTAAACAGAATGTCTCCTGTTCTAGGATTAGCAAGAACAGCTAGATTTTGAATAGCAATAGAGGCATTGCTTCCTTGAGACATTGTCAACCCCGTATTTGTTACAATGGTCATATGCGGATGAGTTACTACGAGATTAAAAGTTGTAGAGTGACTTTCTGACTGTCCATCTGAGACTTCCAGTGTAATTTCAGCACTGCTCCCTCCCCTGTGCACAAAATAGATATTCCCGTCCTTCAACTCTCTGCAAGTGAACTCTGTGATGCGTCTACCGGGCTGCTTGCCATTTTCAAGGTAACCAACTTCCAGTGCAGACTCGGAGGTCACAGTTACCACTAATCCATCACAACGGGTGTCAGAGTCCATGATTTTGATAAGGCTGGGGCTCAAACGAGTTCTGCCCTTTTCCGTGATGATAATTTCTCCACCACTAAATTGGGGAATATCATTGACAGGAATAATTTCAACCCGGAGGACATAACTTAGGGGAGATTTCAGACATTCGGGTAAATTGTCAATCCCTTGAGCGACTACATCAAGGAGGATTTGATCTGCGTGCCTTTCATTGCCATCGTGCATGTACTTAATTTTCTTATTGACTAAATCTTCCAAAGAGAATTTATCGAACCGTTTTGTGATCACGTTCATGTCAACCAAACCGTAAAAGGGTTCGTTTCTTAGGGTAAAGACTATCTGAGATTGTGTCATTCCTGCAGCGTTGAGGTCAAATGTTGGCTGTAGATTTTTAATATCGATGAAAACCTCGCCTCCTTCTGGCACAAGAAGGGGGGTGACCTCAAGAAGTTTGGTTACGTTTTTGAATATATCCGGAGTGTCGTCTGTTGGGAAGCAATGCGAGTCGGGTATTTGAGTTTCATCAAATCCAGTAAGAACAGGTGGGGCAGTTGTTGTTGTATCTACATCATAATAACTTGAATAGTCATAGTCCTCCCCTTCACATTTCACATGAATGTCCTTGGTCACCAGTGCATCCTGCAGGCTCCTGTCCTTATTGTTGACTTTTATTTCCCCCAAGCAACCTATGAATGATTCAGCAGTCATCTCCTCCTCTGCACGATTGAGGGAACCACTTTCACGAAACACTTCCTTCATTTTCTCCTGGATACCTCCCAAATACAGATTTCCGACCAAATCCAGTTTTTGGGAAGCATCAAGCGGAAGGGAGGAGGCTTGGCTGTCCACGTGAATCTCAAATGAGTTTTCACTGACTTGAACTTTGACTCTGTGCCACTGATCATCATCTAGCTGCACGTGCGTATTGTCCAGCACCTCCATGCCATTTCCAAGATCGAGCAAGCCTTTTAGAAAGCCTCCCATAACCCCAACTGCAATAAAGTCAGTTTCTAAACCCGGGTGGAAAGTAAGTAAAGCATCTTCAATGGTTGTTTTCATCAGAAACTCCAGGATCCTTGTACCGCCGCTGGCCTTGCTCCATGTTGGGAATGATATGAAAGATTGTGGTGTGCTAAAACTAGTCGTCTCACCATCACCGGATTCAAACTCACTGCTACAAGACTCCTTAGTATCATGACACTCTTTAAAAGAATTGCTGAGTATATCAAAATCATGCGATTCGAACTTGACGTTGGTCATGCATCCACGGAAAGGGCGGATAGCGGTGTTGAGGTAGGAAGCTTCTAGATTTCCAGTTCCCCCAAGCCACACCCCAACGTCAATGTTAAGCTCCTCCCCATCAGTATCTACAGGGACGTATGTGGAGAAGCTGTCATCAATGGTCATTGTCAGAGTGTTGTCTTGTAAAGTGAGGAAGATTTTGTGGTCCAGGAGGTTGTTGAGTTGCACCCCGGGAGATGAAGACAGCACCACCTCACCGTTACCCAAGTTCATTCGAGCCTAAATGGAAAGAAATAAACATTTTCATAAAAGTGTTCAGTTATATAATGAAACTGTATATTAAATGTGTCTATAATTCATGATATTGACTAGACACAACTTTACATGTCAGATTTGGTAGTGGAAGCATCGCAGGACATACAAGCTACATGCTCTACCAATATTAATGCATAAATAAACTAGTACTAATCATGATTTTCTCACAGTCAGTATACACAGCAACAAATACAAGAGTCTATTTTATTCAATACATTCTCCACATTTTCCCCATAATTCAAATCAATAATAGTGAATTAATGCATCTCAGTATATAACAGAGTAAATACCACAAGCTTTTAATTACATGCAATTATCTTCACCAAACAGCACAAATCATCACACCTGTGTAATTAATAATTTTATTAATTTGCATTAGTATTTTCATTTGCATAGATATTAACCATCTTGATAAAATGGGCTTACAGTATATTCATGAGACTTTCTAATTACCTCTTTTAGATTATTTTTTTTTTGTGTATTTTTAAATGTGGAACTTGATTTAACTTTTGGATTATTAACATTTTTACTCACCTGTACTTTTCCGTTTTGCAGCTCCAGGAACAGGTAGTCGACCATTCCAGCGGCGAGGAGCAGCAGCCCATTTCTACGACTGGTCTTTATCTGTAATGAGACCTCGAACGATGACATGTCCTGGAAGGGTTTCAATACGCAGTAGCTGTCTCCAAAATATGACACTGGAAAGAAAAGACAAATCAGGTTATAGCAATTGTGAAGTCATGTCTTCCCTGTTCTACCGTGGGTTCTCTCCAGGTACCTTCTTCAATATACAGTATGTGTTAGGAGAATTGCCTGATCTTAAAAGCCCCAAGTGAATGGTCAGTCTCTGTGTATGCCAGGTCTAATGGGGTATTGTCTAGGCCTAGGGTGTACTCAGGCTCAGCTAGAAGATTAATGAATGCATAAGTTATAGCCACAATAAAACACCAAAATACATGCTCATTGATCAACCAGAGCTAATTGTAAAAATATTTTAATGTGACACAATTTGCATAACCACTAACTGAGTGAGTTATAAACAGAACACCCATAACATTGTTCATTGATCAACCAGTGGTTTCAGGTGTGGCGTGTTCGAGGCTGTTTCTATAATATGAAGAGCCCTTCAGCTGCTCTGGGCTAAAGAGACACTTTTCTGGCCTCAAAGGGAGGCTCTCACTAAGACATCAGTCATTACCCCCGCAGAGGTTTTCCGGGCATGTCGAGTCTTCAGGCTTGTAGGATTTCCCAGGCTTGAGCTGCCTCATTTGCAGTGATATGCAAATGTTGCCACCTGCCTTGGAATGGTGCTCTCTCAGGCCCTCCACAAAATGTAAAACATGGAGGAAGTCAATTATTTCCTTGTGCACATCCTCTGAAATTAGACTGGATCCCTTCCAAGACCCTGTTTCGGAAGCGTGGATTTCTCCGTGGCAATTGCTAAGAGCTATATAAGAAAAAGGGCTCTCCATTTGTGAGCTACTGAGCCCTGAGGGTAATAGTTCAAGAGACAGAAAGTCATTGCTGCAGCATAAACCAAACACATTCTTATGTTCAGAGAGCTTTCTAAACAAAAGGACTTTGCTGTGTCAAGTTACATTCCTCTGGGATCACCTCAACCAAAATATGTCTCAGTATCAACACATCATCGTCAAGTAGCCTCTCAGTTGGTGGACTCCAGAAGTGGGTAGAAACAAAGTTGCATTTACTTGGGTAACTTTTTGACTAAACTATTTGTTCTAGGAGTAATATTAATGCAACATACTTTTCTAAGTCTAGTTGAATATCATTTTGAAGTAACAATACCCAATAGTGCAGATTTTGACAGCTCTGTCTGGCTCTGCATGTTACCTAATGCTTTATGTTGAGAAAAATGCCTTCATTTGTGTTATTTTATACATATAATGAGTGCTTAGTAAGTATCCAAATACGTTTTACTTGAGTAATATAATGTCAATTACAATACTTAAAAGCTTCATAAAAGCCAGTGGATGAATACCCTCTCAGACAGAACTCTAATGGAAAATGGACCATCATGAAAAATAGGGTGCTAAACATTCACATTCATAACTATAAATGGAAATATGTTTCTCAAATGCCGTGCGAGAACGGACCAGTCCATGTCTGTGCTGCGTCAGCATCAGTGAGGCTGCATTTGTGTGGTTTCTCTTCCTCCAATTGAAACCCTTCCCTCTTAGATCCACTTCAAAAATGTGAAGCAGATAATCATTTTGATGTCATCAAAAGATGAGGGCAAAGCATTTAATGTTCTGCCAGTGCTTTTGTGATTTCACTAAGAGACATTTGCCTTGTGCTTCCAAGACTCTGCTCTGTTGTAAACAAAGTCAGAGATGAACACTCAGCACACAACCCAGCTTCCTGCAGCCAGGGAAATGCCACTTTGACGGCTAAAAAGCTCTGACAGAAAACCAAACCCAAGGAGACGTGTAGTTACATAAGCAAATAAAGTGGAGGTACCTCAAAACAAAACAGCGTTATCACCCTCTGTAACACATGGCTGAAACCGGGCTGGAGATGCTAATGCCATTTGTGTTACTTAATCAAACACAATTAGCGTCACATTTAAGGAGCTGTTTTCATCAGTTGTTTGAGAATGCTGTAGTTGAGTTTGCGTGAGTTATAAAAGCCTACGATGTTTCAAGTAAGAAGTCTAATTGTGTAGAAGCCCCCGGCTGAATGTGAAAACTGGGCAACCTCAATCTTTTCTTACAGGCAATTGCTTTAACAAAGAAAATCGCAATGAGCTCCGTGGCTCTTAAACCCAGCTTTTGTCGGATTGTTCACTGAGCACGAGCATAAAAGCCCAAAGAAGAGAGTGATGCCAAGACAATTGTGCCTGGGGATTTTCTGGTTCAAATTCAGCCTGCTGCTGTGCCTGCAGCAAAAGGAGCACATTTTCTAATGATTCACACAATAGCAGTCCCCTCTGCAGTTACCTGGACCCAGAATTCATTAGTTCCCAGCTAAGCCGTGTAAAGCTCTGTGTAGAATAGGCTTCAAGAACCAAAAGCACATTTTTAATTTAATGTGTGCACCAGTGCTGTCTTCTGTGGCACTATTTTTTTCTTTCAGTTAACTTTTCATTTTTTGTATTGTCTAGGTCTGTAGGAGGCTGCAGAGTAGACCTCTCTACACAGTGTAAGCCTTACATGTTACTGGCTGACACACATTCGCTAAAAGTTGGTGTAGAAACTGCCTCTGCTACTGTTATGGAAAACAAAATGCTGAATGCAATTCCGAATGTTGACATTTGAGTATCTCAGAGTAATGAGGTCATGAGTTCATAAAGCACCTTACATAAATTTATTTAAAATATATTGGTACTATGCTAGAAAGGCAGTATTTGAGACTGATTGTGGGGCACTAATGCAACAATAACCAATAATATTGCATGAAAATAATGAAGCCAATGCCCAAAACTGATACCAACAGAGACTGTGTGTGTGATCTTATGCCTCTCTAAAATGTTAATTTCCTTCCATCCATCCATCTTCTTTGCTTATCCGGGGCCGGGTCGCGGAGGCAACAGTCTAAGCAGGGACGCCCAGACTTCCCGCTCCCCAGACACTTCCTCCAGCTCTTCCGGAGGAATCCCAAGGCGTTCCCAGGCCAGTCAAGGGACATAATCCCTACAGCATGTCCTGGGTCTTCCCCGGGGCTTCCTTCCGGTGGGACCTGCCTGAAACACCTTCTGGGGGACAGGCAGGGGGCATCCGAAACAGATGCCCGAGCCACCTCAGCTGACTCTTCTCGATGTGGAGGAGCAGCGGCTCTACTCCGAGCTCAGTGACTGAGCTCCTCACCCTATCTCTAAGGGAGCGCCCAGCCACCTGTCGGAGAAAGCTCATTTCGGCCGCTTGCAGCCAAGATCTTGTCCTTTCGGTCATGACCCAAAGCTCATGACCATAGGTGAGAGCCGGAACGTAGATTGACCGGTAAATCGAGAATTTTGCCTTTCGGCAGATGAATGAAGTAAGGTGAACTCAAGCGTATCTATTTTGAGAGCGGCCTAGACACATTTAAAAAGTCTTTGCAAATAGATTTCGAGTGTCTCATTGATTGCCGAGAGAACTTTTTACTGTCAATAGTTATAATATCCGCTTATACTTTAGAATAGCTCACTTCTATTTAGCAGTAATAAAGTATTAAGTAATATATAATTAACAAGAATTGATTGCATTATCAGTTCATACATACTTAATTCACATTGATCATTACAATTTTGCACCGATTTTGATAAGGTTATAATTTATATATAATCATTTATTTCACCAGCTGTGTTTATTATTGTTGAAGTAATGCTTTAACTGATCACATAACCGGTTACTAAAACTTAACTAATACTTAACTAATGCTTAATCCATGCTTAATAGTGTGAGCTATTCTAGTGTTTCCGAAAATCCTTACTATTGTTTGTCTCTAATGCTCAAGTCTATTTATGGCAAGTGTGTATATTATAATTATTTATCTGGTTGTTGTTATTATTCATTGACAAACTGTGAATACAATTTAAAAATAATTTCTTTATAATCTAAAAATAATAAACAACACTAACTGAACATACCTCTTCGATCAACACACGATATGCATAATTAAAGATGAAATCAGCTACAAGAATATATCTATAGCCTTAGTATTCAGCTATATTTGAGGACTCACTGGTTTTAGCAAGTACCCATTGTTACTTCCCATTTGGTGATGCCGTAGTCTCTGTCAGTCTGCCCCAGGGGAGCTGTGGGTACACAGGTAATTCACCACCAACAGGGTGTGACCGTGGAGTGAATGAACAATGGACTTTGGACCATTATGATTGTACAACCCTTACTCTCACATATTTAACTTGATTGTCATTGGTTGGTTTGAAAATCTACAATCATTTTTTTACATTTGGCACTCTAACCCAGCTCTGTATGCCTGGCCTCTCTTTGTAAGTGTGTGCAATAACCTAATGAGTGTAATAGGGCCATTATATTTTTAATAAACACAGCAGGCAGCTCCAATCTGCAGAGGCTCGTAGTTAAACCGACTGAGAGGCTGTGTATGGATCACTGTGGAGCCCTTAAACCTGATTACACAAGCCCTCATCTCCTGCTCCAAAAGGTAAGTGTGTGCTCTTATCCCAAAACCAACCAGTGTTTTTGTGTGTGTGAATGAATTAGTGTTTTTCATTAGCAACAAAATTGAATAGAACTTTTTTTCTCTTCCCAATACTTGTATAAACACTTCAACGCTTTACTTTGACTCTCTGTTGACTAAATAAAAATCCCGCCTTGGTAGTTTCTCATCCTTAGCACCCATTTGCTTCCCCACCACTGGCCCAACACAATATTAAAAATCTCCGGTCGCTCCCTTCACACCTGCTAGTCTACGAGATGTCTTAATGTGTCAAATAATTGCAGGTAAGTCTTGGGAATACGTTATCATCAAGGCAATGTAGTCTAGGTGGGCTTCAGCTACCATTGTTAAACCAGGCATGTAGTGAAGATAGACTTGGGAAACATAGTAAACATTGCTTAGAGGCTTCTTAATGTATTTTGTTTTTCTCGTTGAAGGATCAATAACCATATCCTTTCCAAATCAATTTATATTAAGTTGTGTGATTTCATATTTGCAATTAGACAATAAGAGCTCTACTGAGAAGAATGACTGTGTGGCTATATTCGTTTACCTCAGGTTTCAATTGACCTATAGTATGGAGGAGAACTATGATCTTCAATCCTTAGATCATTGGGTTGGCCAACTACAACATATAATCTTTCTTGGTGGAGTCTACATGTCCTGCCTGTGTTACCATGGGTTCTCTCTTTGAGGAAAATTGCCACTAGTGAATGAACATTAAACTAAATTGGTAACTGTGTCATCTCTGTGTGTCTGCCCTGCGACTAAATGGCCACTGTCCAGGGTGTATCTCACAAAAGCAAGAAATAAATCAGATAATTTGACAAAAATTATACTGCTGATATGTATATCAATTCAGACTGTTTTATCAATGTGACTTCCTGTAGTTCATTTAGGGAGCTCAGATAAGACCATGGTCCTCATTTAAATGATAATGAACTAATTGCCTTTGATTGTGCAAATTAAAACAGGGCCCACCTCTCCACTATGTATTTCCAAACGCCAGTAAACATGTCCCTGTCCAGTTATAATAACGTGCTCGTTTATTACACATGGTTTGCTCAATCACCACATCTGGGAATTTGAAGAAGTGACAGTATTTGTTAACATAATTTAACATGAAAAGGCTGGTGTTAGCATTTGTTGGTAAATTGGCAAATTCCAATAGTGCTTACTTTATTTTGATTAATTTATCTGTTCAGTTCACTACAGCATCTTTCACAGAACAGTACAATTACATGATAAAAACTACCAACTATGAGTACTGACATTTACTCAATAGATTAACTGGTTGCATAGGGTTTCATCTGGTAAACTGTTCAAATATTTGTTCCATTTCCACACACTTACGTCAGAATGTACAGCAGTTTGTGAGTGAAATAGATCGAAAGTCTCTGAAACAGGAAAAAGATCTTACTTTCCGATAACAATCTTTAGTGAGTTTGAAAACTTTTCCTCTCACCACAGACAGCAACAATAGCTCAATGTTGTGGCTGTCCGTGGTGCTGAACACAAAATTACCAAATACAGTGGTTCTCAAACTGTGGCACAGGTACCACTGGTGTGTAGAGCCACATTATGTAATAATTCCGCATTATGTAATAATCTGCCAAAATGTTCACCTCATTATGTAATAAAAAATGCATTTTGTAATAAACTGCCACATTTTGCAATAATCTGATCCAACATGGTAGTTGGTTACATTTTCAGAAAGTTATTACAACATGTAGTTGGCAAACTTTTGCATTTTGTAATAGCTTTCAAAATAACTCTTAAATTGTAACAACTTATTACAAAATGTGTAAAATTTTATTACGTTGGATCAGATCATTGCAAAAAATATGGCCGTTTATTACAAAATGTAGTTTTATTACACAGTTAAGTGAAAATTGTATTTCATTTTGGAAGATTACATACATACATAATGCCAAAATATTACATATTGTGGCTCTACACTGGTGGTTCTCAGACACTTTCGGGTTTCAACGTGGTTTAGACTTGATTTACTCCAGATTTAGATTTAGCTTTAGTCCTGGTGTAGTCTTGCTTTAGACCTAATTTAGACCTGTTTTTAGTCTTGAAATAGGGGGTAATTTTAGTCCATGACAAAATATTCATGAAAGAAAGTTAGTGTGAGTATGGAAATATGTGGATCATTTATCAAATTAATTTACCTAGGAAAAACAAAACAAAAAAACAAACAAAAAAAACCTAAAAATCATAGAAACCTCTGAATGAAAATTGAGTTCGCTTTAGCTGGTTAATTTAAGTATAGTTAGAATGGGAGTATTTAACGGATCACAATTAACACGTGCCTGTGTGAGTTTCACATCTGTGGTCTCAGATGTTCAGCTGCTGCGCCAGAGCTGCAAATGTGTTACGGTTATTTTAAGACTTTATTGGGTTTGTATATTTGGAGACAGGAATAGAAGAGAATGGGATCTAAATTATGGCCCTCATACAATCAAAATATGTATGGAAATAAACCTGTAATTTATGGTCTTCTTAAAACAGGATTTATCACAATTGCTCAGGATTTCCATTTGTTCTTAAATTGTTTATGAAATATTTTGTATTATTATTTACATGGCATTTGTTGGATTTGGATTATTATCACAGTGAACCTTCTTAATCTTTTATATGTTAGGCTATTTACAGGTAAACTTGAACATGTGGCTATCAAATGCAAAACGGAAAAAACTGAATAAAAGTCAAAATAATCTTTTTTGGGTCAATTTATTCTTTATTTCTAAAAAAGAGAAGGTAAATAAAAACATTTCCTGTGTACTTTACAACCAATACTACATTCCTCATGTCAGATGTGATGTGTGATCATGTCAGATGTGTCATGTTTGAACAGCGTTGGTTCAACCACTCTGCATGCTCCTATTTTAGTGAAATGCATTTTTTTGTTTTATACCTTTTGGCAAAATGTAATGCCCAAAGGATACCAGTGTATTTTATTATTTTGATTCAAACCTTTAGGAAAATAGAGCCTGCATTCAGCAGCTCTGTGTATGTATGGCAAACCCAGCAAAAAGAGAATCTGCTCCAGAAATGCAGCCCAAAAAATTCTATAATAAATAAAATAAATTCTTATCAGATTTCAACTATGTCAAAAGTGAAAAAAGTCAATTTTTGATTTCTACAACTTTAAATTCTTTAACCATTCATCAAGAGGCGGATCTGCTTGCCAAATGTCATGTAAATATTTGAAGGTGGATACATTGTACATTTTGATGTATTTTACTATTTGTGACTAAAATTTGAATTCTGTATTCACCAGGTCTGTGTAGAGCAACCCAGCAATTACAAAATGCAGCACAAAAAATCTTCAGATTTCTAAGAAGATTGAACCAAATAAATTTGTACTTGAAAAGGTTTCAAGAAAAATGTCAAAAGTGATCAAATTTCTAACTATTTCTAATATCTGAAGTTAGAACTCGAGTGTTTCTGGTCTTTCTTTAGTAAAAGAAATCAGAAAATATAATTTTCTCTGTCTATACAATTGGGGGAAAATAAATTGTACCTTCGTCGGGTCTGTGTATGGCAACCCTGCGATCATTTCCCTCAGAAATACTTAAAACAAAATAATAATAATAATAATAATGATGAAATATTGGAGGCAACTGAACTTAACTGATTCCTTAATTTACCAAAAATTGTGTCAAAGTGAAGAAGATTTATTTTTTTTTTTTTAAATTAGATCTTATTAGACGCTGTTGTATTTGCTTGCTCTTGTGACCCATCCTCCGCTTGAACTGAATTGATTGCTGTTATATTTAACCAAACTCATCATGATAAAAGTCACGCCGCTGTCACTAAAGTCATTTGGATCCATTTAGCCGGATCATTTGTGTTTCCCCAAAATGTGGCTTAATTGAATCGGTTTGTTCCTGGAAGTGTGATGCAATTCAATGTTTATTCCCTCATCTATCATGTACAAGCTGAGCAGGGTGGCGATGGTGGCGGGATGTGTTTGGCACTTTTCTTTTTGAAGAAAGGGCCTTGAAACTGTAAAAAGTTAACTCAACTGTCAAAAAGTGTTAAATGTCACAGAAATCGAAATGGATTTTCCTTTTAAGTGTGCAGTGGCTCTGACGTACTTGACTCACAATATTATTGTACTATAATATAACATTCCAAAACTGAAACATTGTGTGTGTATCGTTTTTTCAATATATAATTAAGTGGCATCAATTTTTAATTTAATGATTTTAATTAGAGGTAATATCATACAATCAAGTTCAACATATTGACATTGGTACTATAATATACAGAACAATAAATAGTACAATACAAATCATTACTGTGTAAGTCAAGCCTGATCATGTTTAGCTATTTATTATTTAGACAATCTGTATACATATAATAGCTTATTTAAGATTAAGTATTGGCAAATAATGTCTTTAGGTTCTCAGTTTTCAGATTTCATTCAGTTCTCAATTAGACACTAAAACCACATACAACCATCATCATCATCATCAAGATTTTTGATTTATTTTTTATTTTATTTTATTTTTTAAGTCTAAAGAAAATCATGGCAGTCTTTTCAAATCCAAAGCTGTCATTTTTCCACACCATATTGCCTTGTGTGAGTGTGACCGGTTGTAGAGTGGGTCTTCACAGAAGTTGTCGCATCAAGTGAGAGGATTTCCAAGAAAGACCATTGCGTAACAGCAGGAACATGAAAGATTGATGGTTCACTTCAATCTCTGCGAGCCCCGGTCATTTGGCCGATGTCTGGTTCAACAAGGGTTAAAAACAACTCGAGAGAGAGCGAGAGAGAGAGAGTGAGAGGGAGATCGAAAAAGAGAGCAAGCTTCATAACGACTATACCCTCCCTCTTCAGACTAGATACCGTCAAGCTAATACACAGCCACACTACAAGCTACGCGCGCAGGGGACCAGAGGAGAACCGGTGCTCAAAGGTAAGGACTTTTTTTTTTTTTTTAATAGACACGCTTTTTTTGGCTTCCTAACCTGCTGCGTCTGCGTGCGTCTGCTTGGTGGTTCGAGAGGGAGGGAGAAAGGCTGGAGCGAAGTGTGCCGCTGTGCCTGTGAGTGTGTGTGTAAGTATGGAGGACAAGTATAGCCTGTTGATTGGCCTAATTGAGTTGAATGGGAGTTGAATGATGATTGGCTGCTCTTGATTGGTCCCCACTGTGAAAGGTTTGGGGATGGTTGGAGAGGTAATGGTGGGCAGTTTTGGAGAAAGAGGTGCAGATTCGAAGGTTGGCTTAGGACACTGTGGGGGAAGAAGTTCAAATAATGCTTACAATATGTTATGGAAGTTCAATAAATATGGCAAAAATATCAGAAATGTTGTTCTGGTTATCACTTATAGAAGAAGAGTTGTCAGTTATAGAAAAATGTAATTGACTGCACTGCATTTAAAATATAAAATGTAAAATGTTCCACTTTATAATGAATCATTCTCGCAGGCTTCTAGCAGGTTGATGTACACTGGTCAGTTGTTAGAAAAGTGGTGCACTGACTTTTTGGGGTTTGCTTTGAAGACAACATGGTAGAGTTTCAAAGTTAAACTGCAAACTTAAATTAAAATGTATGTTCATGTTTGGTCATTGTTCAAAAATATATATATATATTTTCATATAGAGATCAAATAATCGGTTGCATTGTGAAAGACCTGAAGCAAGTGGTCTGGAAAGTGTGGAAACGGACTCTTTGGGAAGTCACAGTAAATGTTTTATTATTGGCCCTGTTGTGAGGCTTGTGGCAGTTTGTCAAAGAAAAGTGGTCAGTGATAGAGAAAGAGGTGCATTGACTTTTTGGCTTTGCACTGCAGAGGAGGGTCTTAGTTAAAATGCACTCATACAGAAATTGAACATGCTGTTAAAAATGCATTAGGAAAGTATGGATTTATAAATAATATGCTCAAAGTATTGTATATACATCGTGTATTATTGCCTTATGGAAGAATTATGACTTTCCATATTGCATCAGGGCCTCACTTCTGTCACAGTATATTTCTTAGGTCTAGAAATACACAGTGGCTGTATTTCACATTTCAATGCAACTTTTCAATATCCTTGTGCAATGCATATAATAGGAGCTACACTCACTCATTGAAAGTTAATATTGTTTGCGTGAGTTTCAAAGCAGTCCAGCTGAAGCACTGATGGGTGTGGTTTTGGACTGCGCTGACCACTGTGAACGTGAATTGCTAGTTCACCTGATCCGGGCAATTGTTTGTCATAGATGTCAAGTTTTCATTTGCCGTGAAAAACAAACAAATATTGTTTTTTTAATTGGAATTTTTTTATTGCAAACAAAATGATGATGGCTAATTCTAAACTAGAGTTGTCAAAATATGATCATGTGTTTTTGTGTGGATCTTTAGGACAGAACAATTGATTGATTTCATGAGTTAATTCATTTTGCTTGGGACAATGAAGAATTACTGATGCTTGGACGCATGTGGTATCTCTAGTAGTAGCTAACTTGTAAGTCTCTTCTATTAATATTTGTATTTTTTTTTTGGGGGGGGGGGCGAAATGCCGATTTAAAGC
>JAVQKC010064071.1:0-2500 GCA_036025475.1 Philypnodon macrostomus
CAGTTACATTTACTCAGTCACATTTACTCAGTTACATTTACTCAGTTACATTTATTCAGTTACATTTACTCAGTTACATTTACTTGAGTAACTTTTTAAATCAATTGTACTCCATAGAGTAGCTTTATTTTGAAGTAACTGTACTCATACTTGAGTAAACTCTTGTAAATCTAGAAAGAGTAAGAGTACTTTTACCACCTCTGTGTGTCAGGTAAGAACAGCTTTATGTGAAAAATGTGATGATCTGGAATTTCCTTGTGCATTAATTTTTGAAAATATTATTCACATTTTTAGTTTATCTTTGGAAAATATCAAAATCTGTTTATTATCTATCATCTTTATCTGATTACCACAAAATTAAACAGATAATCTGACATTACGCTCAAACAGTTACTCAGGACTTGAGTAGTTTTCTCACCAGTACTTTTCTACTCTTACTCCAGTAATTATGTGAACAATAGATGAATCCTCCTGTAAAGTACATCCTGACCAAGATCTGGAGATGGGTCAGTGGGCCCTGTACTGCTCTTGACAGGATGGGTCTCATACAGATGATAGATTTTATGTATGCTTTATCCTTAGTAATAGCATTAGTCTTATCTGCCACTTTGCATTTTCCTTGCTTACAGACTCTGCCTCCTCCTTCATACATTACTATCCAACACACGCACGCACACACACACACACACGCACGCACGCACGCACGCACACACACACACACACACACACACACACACACACACACAAAGTAAAGATAGGGATGTGACTCTAGTGCAAGCATACCAGTGTCATACAAGCACTGCCCATATCCCTGACACAAGTCTCCTCCAGTTTCCTCACTCTTACCATCTTGACTTTCCACTCCGGGACGATGTCTGAAAATGAGGCTATATCTTTTCCGGAGCCAACAGGATATAGTTGTGATGAAACAAAATAAAAACAAGCTTTGACAGGCGGGGTTGAGAGAGGTGCCTGTAGCGTGCTGGTATCTGTCTGCTGGATGTCTGAGGCAGGTGTGAAGTGAAAAAGAATATTGTCTTTGTGTGTGTTTTTGTGGTTTTTCAGATTGTCTCACAGAGGAAACTGGCCAAAGCCCTGCTAAAACAAGGGAACACTTCTGGAAAGTCTTCAATAACGGTAAGATCCTCTATAAGCTATAGATGATATACTGTCTTTTTTACTGAATAGCATTGTATTACATAAGGGGAAATACGTGTTTTTTTGTTAGTTATCTTTTGTATTTTGTCGTTAGCTTCATGGTATTTTCTTTTAGTGAATAAAGGATTGATAGTTAATATAGTTATAATACCACATTTCAGTTTGACACATCACGTCGGTAAATGTCTCACTGTATATTTTACTGTTTACTAAGCCCTTTCACTAACTGTTCATGGTGTATCCCCTTTAGGCACAAAGTTGCTGGGTTCTAGTCACCAATAAGTGGCAAAGATGAACAAATACATAATCTATACTGTATTTGGATTGTCTGTTTACCAAGACTACATATAAAAGGCAGTTTCACCACAATAAGGCATTATATATATATTTTCTACACACAGGCATCAAAATATGTATAATATGTTACCACTAAACATCTGCCTAAGGCCCATAGTGGCTGGGTAGGTACTCACAACACCCAATAGGAATGCATATACTGTAAATCTTTTGAAACACTGTGATGTAATGTTTTTGTTCGTACTGTATGGCCCCGCCTCCCCCACACTCCGGCTCTTGATAATTACTTGACGATGTTACCTGTCTAATTTGCTCTCTTCCTCATTTCCATCTCATTTTCTTCTTCCTTCCTTTGACTCCTGCCCCCCACCTCTCGCCCCTTGCCCTCTATCGCCCCCCACCACCCTCTGGTGCCCTCTGTACAGGTGACAGCAGAGGAACTGTCTGGTAATGATGACTATGTGGAGCTCTCGTTCAGCGCTCGCAAACTAGACGACAAGGTATGTGTCCATTTAGACTGAACACAATAATTCAGTTGCACAGAAAATATTAATGAATAAAACAATATGTGTGTGTGTATATATATATAGAAATGTATATCTGTGTATATATATATATATATATGTGTGATAATAGGATCTGCGGATGCGGACCACCGTGATTCCATAATATTGTAGTTTCGTGGATATAATTAGAACATTTTTAGATAGTGTAATGCAATTAGTAGTTGAAGATACATATTTTGTATACATATCTACAAGGAATAGTATGAACAGTATGGTGGGGTAATGTGAATGAATGTCCAGTGGCATAGGTGGTAAAGCTGGCTGTCCACTAATCAGAAGCTTGGCCGTTTGAATCTCCCTCTTCTGTCTCTCCTTCCCCTCTACGTCACCCCCCCTTATCTAATTGTATGAATTTATTAGTGTGTGTGTTTGATGGTGGTCAGAGAGGCCCTGGGGTGGTAAGGCTGCAATATCTTTGTCTTTGGCCCAGCTTAGCGTCACTCATCTGTAAATGAAAAATGGACTCAACTGTAAAGCGC
>JAVQKC010064071.1:7500-11095 GCA_036025475.1 Philypnodon macrostomus
CCTGGTTTAGGCATGCTGTGATACTTAGAACTCAAAATATTGTCTATGTTTTTTTTTACTTTGTGGTCTTTATAAAATGGTGTCCAGCCTAGTGGTTATAAAACTTTTAACACAGACTTTACTGTCTAAATGTTATTGCTTAACACTTTACTGGCCCAGATGACGTCACAATGTACACTTACAGATGGGACAATTAATTACTGACCAGCTAACCATAAATCACAATTTTTGACCCCGATCCCATCTCAATTAAGAACCGTTGGCCTTTAGCCTGTTGTAATTTTCCATGAACATATCGATTGAAGAAGCTCCGCGGACACACAACACAATATTTGTCCATTTTGTCACATTGTGAAGCGGTCGTCTTCATGCTTTACGATTCACTCAACCTTTTGACCACTGCATTTCACCAGTGATTGAAGCCATTTGTCTTGTCTGTTGCCCCCTTTGAGAGAAATAAACCCAACACTTGCGACCACTTCTGCGTCACACACAAAGCGGTGGCCTCAAGTCTTTCTCACGCCATTCTCAGGAAGATGCTAAAATGATGCAGACACAGTGTATTTGTGGTTGGTTTGTTAAATATTATGTCACGTTTTTTTTAAGCCAAGATCATGATTTTGATTTTGATAAAGATTTTTTTGTCTTCATGAATCTGTTTTTATTACTAATTTAATGTACATCCAATCTATTGTTGTTGAATACTTAGACAGATAAAGTGGTGCAAAAAGGGAAGTAAAATAGTACTGACATGCTCCTGCCAGAGCATTAAGGTCCAGGACCAGACACCCCACTCGAGCTGATGGAGAAAAAAAACTCATCTGTTCTCTTTGGCTTTTAACGCAGAATAGGCAGCTCACCTCGGCTTTTACCACAATTCTGTATGTGTTTTATTCTGTCTTCTGTATTTTACTTGTATTTGATTGATGAAGTTCTTTTAAATGTGCTTTATAAATACATTTGATTTTACTTTTTATTATACACACTGGCATTGTTATACAGTAAAAATGGGGCGGTGAAGAGCAGAGCATAAATGAATGCCCTGCAGCACAATTCTGCAATCTTCCCAGATTAGCAGATCGTCAGAACTTCATATCATGATTAGTGACAACTGTAAGGCCAGATCTGTAGGGACAAATTGTAAGGACTTGGGTTAGACCTGTTTTAGACCAGTACTTTACACACAGTCCTGTTTAGACCTGTTTTGGTTTGGACCTTGTACATAAACACTTGTGACCACCGCCCGCCTCACACACAAAGCTGTGGCCTAAGATGAGAGTGTCTTTCTCACAGCGTCCTCAGATGAATATTTAACCACTCTATTGCCCCCCACCAACATCTCCTTATCAATCATTCAGCATGGCATTTCCCTGCACGCCTTCAAGTGTGTGTCTGTGTGTGTAGCAGTCAGTGTTGTTGCTAACTATATGAATGGTGGGTATATGCATGTGTTGTGTAAGGTTGTGATTGTACAGTGCTGATTTAGTCTTGGTTTAGACTTTCTTTAGTCATGGTTTAATCCTTGGTTAAACCTGTTTTTTTTATGTTTAGTTACCTGTTTGGACCCGATTTAGTCCTAGTTTAGTCCTTTTTTATTTAAGTTTAGAACTATTTAGTCACCAGTCTGGGCCTGGTTTAAATCATATTTAGTCCTGATTTAGACCTTTTTCCTCTTTTGTTTTTTTACTTTTTAGTTTGAACCTGTTTTGACCTTGTTAAGTCCTGGTTTAGACCTAGGTTAAATCTGTTTTGGTCCTGATTTATTCCTGGTGTAGTCCACTTCATGGGCCCCAGTTCATTTGCACTGTTTAAAGTTTCGCCCTTTTATATCTCTCTTGTTCCAGTGCACTGTGTGGGACTGGGACTCCAATGGGAAACATGACTTCATTGGCGAGTTTCAGACCACGTTCAAAGAGTTGAGAGTTGAACAGGAGGGAAAACAGGTAGATATTCCAAATGCACATTAAACAGTGGCTACATCTTACCATTTGACATCTATATTCAGATACAATGGGAGTGCATCAACCCAAAGTACCAGGTCAAGAAGAAGAATTACAGGAACTCTGGTTTGGTCATGCTCAATCACTGTAAGGTAATATGAAGCATTATATTGTTTTCTGTCTGAAAGCCAAAAAAGCTTGTACTATCTAAAAAGTGTAATATTCAAACAAAAAACCCCACATCCAAACACCCGTAGGCTATTTAAGAAATCTCAACAATCTAGAATGTGTGGATTAAATAAGATTTTTGAAATAAGCTAATGGAAATAATAGTCTATATGAGTTGAATGATTTAGTTGGACTGATCTACTTCAGTAAATGGAGACAATGAAAGAGTTTTCAAGTGAATGATTACTGCACAGTTTGTAAGTAGAGCAATATTTTACTTCAGTGTATATATGTTAACATGACCAAGGAAATATTATTATGAAACATATTTAATTTGTATTTTAGTTAAAATAGACGTAAAGCCCAAAGCATACTCTAACCCAAATCATAACTGTATATACAGTACAGACCAAAGGTTTGGACACACCTTCTCATTCAATGAGTTTCCTTTCTTTTCACGACTATTGACATTGTAGATTGACACTGAAGGCATCAAAACTATGAATTAACACATGTGGAAATATGTACTTATCAAAAAAGTGTCAAACAACTGAAAATACGCCTTATATTCTAGTTTCTTCAAAGTAGAACCTTTTGCTCTGATTACTGCTTTGCACACACTCTGCATTCTCTTGATGAGCTTCAAGAGGTAGTCACCTGAAATGGTCCCTGTCAGGTTTAATAAGTGGGATTTCTTGCCTTTTCATAGTCATCAAAATAAAGAAATCTCATTGAATGAATGAGGTGTGTCCAAACATTTGAATGAGGTGTGTCCAAACATTTGGTCTGTACTGTATATTTTTACAGTAAGTGACAGGAAACCAGGGAGAAGAACAAGGACAAGAACAAGGTCTCCGCCTGTTCCCGTCTCGAGGCCGCCGCCGGACATCGATCTCCGTCAGTGGTGGTCTCCGCCTGTTCCCGTCCCTGCACCATGCCGACTGGGGCAGCCTTCGCCACCAGTCCCTACCCCACGCTGTTAGCAGAGATAGATACGCAGCAGCTCTGCATGTGCCCCAGGTCTACACCGTGCCATTGATATTAACTTGCGTAGGAAAAACGTGGGACGTCAGTCTAGTTCTATGACTCAATTTTTTATTATAGACATGCGCAGTAACAAGCACCAGAATGCATTGGGGGCAGATTATACTGTAACACCAACATAGAATATACAATTGTAGAGCATATATATTAACACCCCCACTTGCGCTCACATTGTCAACTTATTTGTAAAACAAGAATAAACAAAAATATCTTGTTATAGGAGTGTACACATATTTAATCTCCAAACATAAGTCTTGTAAACTTGACCAACTTAAACTGTGTTGCAGGCTTAGTCATTACATCTGCTAACATCCCACTTGTTGGACAATATTCCAGATTAACTTTTCCATCATTTACAGTTGACCTTACAAAATGGTATTTTATGTCAACATGTTTACACCTCTGTCTGCTTACTGGGTTCTTTGCTAATGCTATTGCACCTT
>JAVQKC010064073.1:0-11827 GCA_036025475.1 Philypnodon macrostomus
GGGTTAAGTGTCTTGCCCAGGGACACAACGACAGTGTGCGCTCGGACGGGGGCTCGAACCACCAACCCTCTGGTCGAGGGGCGAGCACCTACCCCACTGCGCCACTGCCGCCCCATCATGTATCTGTGTTCTGACTATTTTTGAGTAAATACACTTTAAAATGTCAAGGCTTGATAAAAACAGATAGAACTTTATATTTTTGCATAGCCTGTAAAAAAATATTCAAACTCAACAAAACAAAAATTGCTATTATAAAGATTAGGTATCCAAATATAGGAATATGTAAATCAGTTTGCACAGAAACGTCAGATAGAACCATATCGTTCTAATGGGGCGGTTGCCAATCTGCTTGTGTGCTTTTTAAATTCTGTGGTATATGCTACAGCTTTCGAGGTTACAAAACATGTAATTGGTCTAAAATACACCACATGATTGTACGACCCAGAGGGCATCTTAAATCAAAAAAAGGCTATGAGCACCTCCCATCCTCTTCCTTCACTAATATTAACCCACACGCCATTTCTTTACCATCTGCTTATATCTGTTCCTCTCATTCTTCTCTTATTATCCGTATGACACTTATAAAAGGCCTTTCGTTTGTCCTTTCTCACCCGACAACATATCTAACCGCACAGAAGAAAGTATTGCTCAACTTGCAAATCGTGCAGTAATCACAAATTCCAATGGACATTTTACTGATACAATTAGGATTTCTCAAATACAATCTAGAATGTGTAGGTTGAAGATGATAGAAGTATTCTTGCATGAAGCCAATGGAAAGAAATACATCATCTCAGTGATTTGCTTTTCTCAGGGCACTTCTGTTCACGCGTTTCCATGTACATCATCCATTTATTATCTATGTTCCCTCAGCACTTTAATACAGTCCACATGTGTCCAAGTATGAGCTGCTGAGTATGTCTGACATCGCAGAGGCCAAGATATGAGCATGTCTGTGGTTTTATTGCAAATGATCCAGAACTGTACAAATGGAAGACTTTCACAAATAAATCTCCATCCTAAAATTGTTTTTGTCTCATAATCTGAACACAATGATCAATGGATGATTATACTTTTGACTTAATGTTACCTCCGCCAAGGAAGTTATGTTTTTGCTCCTTTGACTGTTGGTAAGTTCATGCAAAAAGTACTGAACAAATTTGGATGAGATTTTCAGGTCAGGTCAGTGTACGGAAGCCCTCAGGGGTCATAATGAGAACAAATGTAAATTAAGTTCAGGGGTCATTAACAAGTGAAAGAAGGATTTTGCACTTGTTGCCGCTCAGGTTCGATCCGGATCACTGTGTGGCTCCAGGAGCTGAAGCCAGTGCCCATGCAAAATAACGTTGAAGTAATAGAAGACATTAAAGGAACACACGTAGTGGCCCCAGTTCTAAAAGATTCCCTGCTTTAAAACTTGGTGTGAATACTTTCTTTATCATTGCAAGTTTGGGCTGATGCCTTGGTGAAGGTCTGCACTTTTTATGTCTTTCTGAACAATAGAGTGAACTAGAGCCTGGTTAAGAACATACCAAACAGGATGTAATCAAACAGAAATGGTCTACTTGTTGTCCATCACTATTCACAAATAATGTGTAATGTCAGAATGAAAAAGTATTGACCACATATGCATTTTTAGTGGTAGAATATATTGAATAAACTACCAAACTTTACTCCTGATTCACCCAAAGCTTAATCTGCCCCATGTCATCACTACTTAATCAACTCCAGTCTCTTCACTTGAGCTGTGTTGATAGCATCTGGTCCCACAAAGAGGAGCTCACAACACAGAGCAGACTTTTACATGGTCTGTGTATGGCACCACCTGAAGTACTTGAACCTGCTAAATAGTGAGCTGTGGGTGTGCATTCAAATATATTTCAAATTGTATACTTATCTTGATAACACGTGGTTGAGTAATGGACGTGTTCTAATGGACCTGTGGTGACTGTGAGAGCACTGGGAGGGATGTCTGGAGCTGAAATGAAGCTTAGCCAGTAAAACCAGATTTAATACACTTACAGCACTTAACTGGCCTGGAAACAAAGGAACGCTTTCACAATAAAAGACAAAACAACTGGAGAAATTATATATCTTATTTATTTCAATTAAAATATATTCAAGCTCGTGTGTATCAGCCTACCCAGACGTATTATATGATTTTGTTGTAATGAAATCCGATTTAATGAAATGGTCAGGGAGAATTAAAATAGGCCCTGATATATCTGAAAGGACAAAGGTTCTAGACCCAGTTCAAGTCTTCAAAATGTCTATAGATTATAGACATTAGACTATAATATTCTTCTTCTTTTTTTATAAAACACAATGAAGATACACACATTTGTGAGTCACAAGTGCACATACTATATATTATATTTCATGCAGCCACATCATCCTTCCACAGTACACTTGGATGACATTTATAGTTATATACATTATACAGTCTCCCAATGACTGTAGCATTGGCCTTTTCTTTTAATGGTCCTTTATCTTCATTTCTCAACAGAGAGTGATTCAGATCAACACAAAAAACTCTTTCTTGGCCTAAAACCAATCTTTCTCTCAACTATCTTATCTACAAACTGGTATTGAATCATAAATTCCTCGGGAAGAGGTCATAAATACAGCATTCATGAATGTAGCTCCTTAAATGTAGCTAATCTAATGCAATGCTGTTGAAACATGTGCAATCATGTGGTACTTTGTCATCAGTGACACGTCAAAACCTTGGATCACTGACCTAGAATAAAGAGAAGCCAAACAAAAATTTAGTAATTTAATGGTCAAGTGTGTAAACATGTATTTGATCAGTAAAACAAAACTTAAAATACCATATTCAAATGAACTCTTACTGCTCTTTATAGTAAAATACAGACAGCAAAATTAAAATTTCAATGCATTTTTTTTAGCGAGCCAGCTTTAATTCTTATTATTAAAATGAAGTTCACTTGTTCTTGATAAACAGAAACTTCACCTGTGTCATATACTTCAGAGAAAAAGGAAAAAGAGCCCTGCCCAATGCTAAATGCTTTGGTTTCCGTTTTGTTTTTTAGGTAAACAATAATTATGTATTTCCTTGTGGCTTCGGAGGTGTTTCCAGAGACTATTTACGGCTCCAGTGCCTGTGAACTAAAGGTGGATCCGTTTCCCTTTCCTGAACTGTATGTACAAAATATTTCCTTTGTTGTATGCAAAACTTACACACATCATTGAAAATAAATCACTTTGCAGTAAAAGTCTCATCTGTTTCTATTGGAATTGCACTGGAATTGAAATACCATAAAGATTCTTCAACACAGCATTTATCATATGCTCATGCTCTTTCCAAAACTACACCTTTTCTCCAGTGAACCCTGAGTGATTCATGCTTGAGGTAGTCTCAGTGACATCATGCTCAATATCATAATAATAATTCATGTTTGTGTACTTAGCTCCCTGTCCTCAGCTTGCATGGGGCCTTGATAGGGTTGAGGCTTATACTAATGCCAAAAAATTAGATTTTTTCTTGTATAAAATGATGGGGCTGAGCAGATCTGGGTAGAAATAACCTTTACTCAGTTACTTGGGTAAGTTTTTAAATATGTTGTATTTCTAAGAGCAGCTCTTTTTATTTATATATTTATTTTATTTTATTTTATTTTATTTTATTTTCATACAGGGGACAATGCATATCAATAAACATTTCTGTCAACATGCCAGAGTTAGCCAGAAGGCTATTTTTCATCTGTAGCCCCTAGACAGATGTTAAAAGTCCCCCTGTAGGACTGTATGCACTACACTTTCACTTTTAGTTGAGTAAATGTATTTTTAAGTAACAATATTATGGTTTAACAATACAACAATAATAAATAGCAAATCTTTTTAAACTCATGTAAGACTTTTAAGTGACATTTTAAGAGAGAAGACTTTACTTGTTTATTTGTTTATCTGATTACAAAAAAACAAACAGACCTGATATTACTGATATTACATTCAAAAACACTATTTAACTAGTTTTATCATCCAGTACTTTTTAATTCTTACTTGAGTAATTATTCGGATGAGTACCTTTACTTGAACTAGGATTAATTTCCCTAGGTTTCTAAATGACTCATGACCATCTGAATGCAGGTCAAAGGTCAAGCGCGTGCCATTTATCACACTCATGACATCATGACGGCAACTGCCTTTGGATGGGAAAGGAAGGAAGTAAATGTTTGTATGAATTGCACTTGATATAGAGGAATCAACAAATGAGCAAGGTTGTATCTTTTGACTGGACAGCTGTGGATGGTGAATGGTGTCAGAGCAAAACCACAGAATATCACATGAAAAATGTATGTCAATGTAAGATGTTCCTTTATACCATATATTTTCATTGAAATGTATATTGCCACTTTATCAATGCACATTTGATATTGGTAAACTGTGGTCATTGTAAAAACAACAGCCACAGTGAGCAAAAAATAAAAACAAAAACAGTCAATCTTTGTTTATGTGATCAACTCTTTTCACGTATACACTCATTTTCAATTATATATTTCACAAGAAAAAACAATTCAGCGCATTTCCACACAGCTGTGCAATGTAAACTGAAATAGAGATATAAATGACAAATTAGTGACATTTCAATCAATTCTAACCAATACCAATAAAAGCTAGCTGATTTGGAGAAAAAAAAATTGATTTAAGTTTGAATGAGATGCTCCCCTTTCCTCTTTCCTGACCCTTTATCATGGTCTCACACAAACCAGGAAGTATGAGAATAATGGGCAGCGTTCTGAAATTGGCTTTAAAATTGTTTGAACTAAATAAACAATTGTAGCTATGAATAAACAGTGAATTTTGAAATAAAACATTAGCACCCTCACATTATTCCTGAAAGAGTCTAGGTCTGGATTTATAATGGATATATTGACCAATCAGAGCACCCCTGTCCTGTGGAGGCGTGTGATTGGTTAAACAGATTGGTTAAACTCGTCCTAAACCAAAAGCCTTATAATAAAGCCCATAGACAACTTCAGTTATGCTACTATTGACTACATAATTATTCTTTCTTAAATACAAGGAAGAAGAATCAGGTCGTTCAGCTTTAATCTATGTGTCCACTCTCATTTAGCTTTGTCAGATCATGAACTGTGAACCAGAAACATAGTGTGAGTCTCTCCAGATGTTACTTTGTCCACAGTTGGAGGTCCTCCTCTTGCACTGACCACATCGCCTGTACTCCACCAGTTTATCCACCAGCAGCTGACCAGCGGACCTGAGCACAAATGAGACACATGAACAGAGAATGGACCAAGCTAAGATCTTTGGCAACAAAAGCTTGGGATGCATGTGATTCAAACTTGACTAAACTGTTAAAATGAAGGACTATTGGACATTAGTGCCACAGTAAATCAGGCCACAGACCTCAGAAAGCACCGCTCCTCGTCCTCTCGTTGCTGTTTGGACTTTAGACTTCGACTCCAGTCATTTTCCAGAGATTTATTGACGTCTTGTCTCTTCTCAAAGCGATTTACCTGATCCAAGATTAGCCTGCAACAAAAGACAAATGAATATAATATATTTGCTACTTCATATCAGCAGTGACGTACTGACCCCATTCGGTTTTGTTTGAGCATCGCCCGCTCCCTCTCCATCTCTGTGAGACGATTGTGCAGTTTGTCCTGCTTCCTTTGAGTGGCAGCGCTGAAATTTACCTGAAAAAGCTGCCAATGTGAAGAAACATGTCTATTTCAGTAAAATGGTCTAAACAAGAAATGTAGTACTTTTTTTAACGTCACATATGGTCAAGCTGACCTTCTGAGCGTGCTCTCGGGTCTCGCTGACACGGTCTGGATTTTCACAGCGTGTGAAGGGGAAGTCGTTGGACTGGCAAACAGGAAGTATTGTGCCCTTTTTATCCACAACCTGGAGGACAACATTCATGTCATGAGCTTTTAAACTATTGGCAGAAGTTCAAGCAAAAACACAGCAAAAATGTAAATCCTGACCAGTGCTGTTTATACAATCAGGATGGGTGTAACTCTACTTTGCCCTTCAATATGTCCTAACAAGAATATCCTGAGAGACAAACGGCATCAGTTACAGTACATTTTACTAGTATCACAGAAACTCAAATACTTTAACCTAAGCACTAGCAAATAAAAGCTCTATACAATAAATGTTATTTAGACAAAATGTTGTAAGGACACAGGGCAGAGCTGAGACTGTCAAAATGTTGAAATATGCCGAGGATATGCAGGATTTATGGAGAGATGAGGTGTGTGGATATGTTTATGTGGAGACTGTAGCTGTGTGTGTGTTCAAAGGGTAATGCTTGTGAATACTTTACTATTGTGACTATATATTTAAATGGAAAGAATATGTAATCTAATCGATGAGTGAGTCACTCCCGACTCAACACTCTACTGACTAAATATCAGCTGTTTATCGTTGGGAAGGGAATTTTTGTTCCTAAAATGCATACAAAGAATATTTATAATATTATATTTTTGACCTTTCATGCACATTCCCTTTAAAATCTTTATGACTTCTCCTTGATGACTGGACCATTATACACAAGATGGAAAATATACCCACATTGTGACATTCAAATATTGTATGTATGTCAGGTGGTTTTGAAGAAGCCACGTGTGTGATATAGCACACTTATAAACCCTTATCTAAAGCAGAAGTTCTCATCTGGTCTGCTCGTGGAATCCAGTTTTATCCCTGAGACCTGATTTTTTAATTAGAACCCACATTATACAGAAAATAGTGTTGTTTTCTTTTAACTTTGATTTAATGTTTAAATTTATCTTATGAAAATCTTTATCATTCGAACCTTTGATGTTAGACTAGATTGTAGATCTCAGAGATGCCTATGCTCAGCTCTGTGTACTTTTCTGTCAGAGTGTTGATGCTTTGGCTCATAGCTCCATCCATTACACTTAAGTTTGAGTCATTGTCAGGTCCTTGCCTGTGCATCCAGAGCCTCCTTGTAATGCTGTGTTTTCTCTCGTTTCTGTTTGAGCTGCTGGGCCCTCAGTAAATCCAAACTACAAGAGACACACATAAACTGGATAAGACAATGGTTTTTCAGGACACATTCAGTTTCAGAGGTGATATCCACCGCAATATATACTCACTCCTGCAGCAGTTGGACCTGCTGTTGACGCTCCGACACCACTCGCCTCTGTTTTTCTTGAGCCTCGTGTTGCTGTTTTTGATCGATCTGGTTTTGCAGCTCGTACATGTAACTGTGCTGTTTCAGCCTCGGAGCTGGAGTCAGGGGCCGCAATGGGAAGATGAATGAGGTCTGAACAAAAACGTATCAAATGTATAAACTGAGGAAGCAACCATTGACAACATACTGATTTTCAAGAATAGATATGTCCTCAATCACGTTTCCATTACTAGTTGGTCATCTATTATCTTCTACTATGGACTCAGATTAATTTACTATGGGCAGTTTAGTGTAAAAATTCACCATTTCACTTATATTTGGATGGATGTGCAAGTGATGTGTGTCTTCTGTTCACACTAGGAACACAATTGCAAATGCCCTGGAATCATATTGAGCAGAAAACACATTTGTACTCACAGGACCCAGAGGAAAGAGCGTCTTCTCTTTCTTCGCGGACATACACAGATTAAAAGCAGAAACCTCTTTGGCGTACTCACGCTGCTCAGAAAGCTTTGCCTGTCCCAAAACACACATTAGAGCACAAAATGACTTGCCCTTGTATTGGCAGAAAATTCAAGACAATTGTACAGTCATAAAAATATATATTTGGAGACGTCACAATGTGCTTTATTAAACCATAATCCCTTTTTTGGCAATTCATTTAAAGTTCTTGTGCTTCTTCTTTGTGCTGAAAGAATAGTGAATCTAAATTATATTCTGGCACCAAACAGTCAGAACCACCCTTTAGACTTTTTCAATTTATTTTGGGTTTAAACTGGTACAATATGAAATTTGGCATTTTGGTTGCTGTTTCTGTCAATACTTTCTGGAAACAAGACCACATTCATGATAGCTGAGGAAGCAAAACAGTTGGTAGTGTATATCGCCCCACAGAAACAGTCCCACAACCATCCATCATTCAACCACAGCAGATTTAAAACAGGCAGATCTCTGTCTCCACAAATGCAACAAATAAATATATGAACCACCTGCTCTTTCTCAAAGAACAGCTGGTCTTTCTGTTGCTGCTTCAGCAGTAAGAGCTTCTCCTGTGCCTTCTCCTCTGCCTCCCTCTGCTCTTTCTGGTAAAGTGGGATATTCCTGTTGGCTCTCTGCAGGCACAGGTAACACAGCTCCTGGGATGAAGACAATATTCCACCTATGTCCATCCACATTATATAACATTAGAATATGTGTTTTTATTGGTTCATTGCGCGATCACCTGTCCAGCCCGAGTGTGTCCGAAGCAGCTTGCATTCATATGAGGATCATTCTTTTTTAGTGTCTCAGGTGGTGAGGTGATGGGCCTGGGACTTAAACAATTTATATTGTCACACATTTATCATTCATAACAAGACGTATTAAATAATTATTCATAATTTAGTGAATATATTTTGCATGAAAGGGATTTTGTCAAAATGAATTCAGTTAAAGCTGTAATCTGGAGGTTGTTAAAACATTTGAAAAAGCTTGACCAGCAGAAGCCAACAGACTGGTTTTACTGACGTCCTTTCCCTGGCCTCTACAGCAACATCAAATCAAAGTGTGTGTGAGCTACTACATCACTCAAAACTCAACTATTATTAGTGAAAGTGTGACTTGATGTTGCTTTAGAGGCCAGGGGAGGGACTAAAGTAAAATAAAATTTATGACAGATTTTTTATTTTAGGAAGCCTTAGGATGCTTGTATGAAGTGTGTAATATGTAATAAACAGTAACTGACCAGTACTAAACAGGATTATGCATTTGCAATTTATAGATGGTCTTGAAGGACATGGTCAATAAAACATCAAGTGTAGAGCCAGACCTTCTCTATCTTATAACCCTTGGACTTGCTCGGTTCAGTTCAAAAGCCACACATTAATTGGTTTAGTTCAGCCAGATTGTATGCCCGGATATACTCATGTTAGTGTTAAATGGTGTTGACAGATGGGGAATCTGGCCCAAGTATAGTTGTGCATCATTGATGGAGCTGCACTGGGAACAGTAACAATATAAGACCCCCTCAAAGTCCTGCTGCAAACTGACCCTGTTTTCAGTGTGTGTGCGCGCGTGTGTGTGTGTGCGTGTGTGTGTGTGTGTGTGCGTGTGTTTGTGCGTGTGTGCGTGTGTGTGTGCGTGTGTGTGCGTGTGGTACTTGTCACAGGCCTCCACTTGTGGTTTTGGGTTCATTTCTTTTGACTGGATGACAGCTAAAGTCTTGGCAGGCTGCCGTGGCCGATGGGATTTCAATTCTGACTGTTGAGAAACGCCTGTAAAGACCTTAATATTATTCATTGTGCTGCATGGGACCTATTTCATATGATGAGTTTGGAAATTTGGGTGTAAAATACTGGTACTTTCCCAAACCCTGTTCAGTTACTGTTACTTCATCAGACACAATATCAATGTTACTAAATAATGATTAATTAAAAAAACATTATACAAACGTCTATATTCTGGAGGTATTGTCACGGATTTTATGTGGGTATAAAAAGTGTGACAGTAGCACTGACTAAATCAATGTAGTGCAAAACTGCAATTGTTAAATCAATAATCTGTCTTCAACTTTATGTTTGAAAGTTTTACATGGATTATACTGAAACCAGACAATTTTCCAATGTATACCTGTATTTAGATTATTTTCACCTCACCTCCTACATTCTGTTGGTCTGGAAGCACTGGTTGGTTTGCTGCCTCCGGGGAATGAACTGTGGGCAGTGTGTTGACGTTCACAGCAGTCAGTGGTCTTTGAATCCTGGACAGTCCCCCGGACATTAAAGACGCACTGCTGCCAGGTCTCTAAGAAAACCCAAGAGCAGTGGTTTTAGCGAACTACAAATTCAATCTACATCCAATCCAAGGATCATCATAATACTAATACAGTAAAGAGCAGAGCATAAATGAATACACTATAGCACAATTCAACAATTTTCCCAGATTTGCATATTCATATATCACATCCATAGCACACATAACACATAGCCAAATATACAAACTATCTATGCACATCAAATTGACACTTACATTTTTGAAAGCTAAGAGGATGCTGGCACTTCCATCCAGAGCGTTGATGAAGTCTTTCCTGAACTTCATCCGTACCTTTGGATTATATCAGATTGTATTACTTAAAAACTCAGCTCTTAAGCAAACCTGAAACAGAGCTCGGTACCTTATTGTTTCTAAAAGACAGGACTCCGATTCCTTGAAACGACAACAAGACATTTGATTCAGACGCCAGCGATCTGACAAGGAGCAGAAGGGTTTCCCTGATGCAGCCTTCAACAGTGTCCCGACTAAACGGAGTCTCTTTGGACACAGCTGTGTAGTTCAGGGGCACCACAGGTAGATGGGTAGCTGCCACAGCACACACAATATAAGATGCTTATTGTGGATCTGACAGCCCAGCATTTATGACGGCAAACATACAGTCTAAAAAGCTGTTAAGCCATATTCAAATGTTTTCAATGGTTTTGGACTACACTTGAAATCTGGTTGTATCATAATTGCTCCTCACCTTCAGCCAGTGGTCTGGCTTGTTTTAAACCCAGTGAATGCAGTAGTTTTCCAGACAGGATGAAAATGGGTCTTTGGATCATTATTGACTTGTTTCCCAGGTCTAGTTTGTGCTGAGAGAATGTAAAGGTCCCCAGTCCAGCCACATGGACACCCTGAAAAAGGTCATGAACTTGAAGTAAAAAACTTAATAGTAATTACTAAAATGTTATACCTTCTGTAAAGCCATCCGATGTTCAATGTAGGCAGAAACATCTGCCCAGATATTTTCAACATCTGTCGGAAAACACAAGTCAGAACTCAGCAGCTATAGCAGTTATTTATATACTGATCTGCCACTACATAACAGTTATATATAGTTATATCATGTTGTCACATAAATGTGCCCAATCCAGAGGGCAGGTCTTTATAGCTTAAGGACGACCACACATGGCATTAGGTCATCATAAACCTATGACTGATTATAATGTAACATTTAATTAAAGGCTTAATAAAATCATTAAGACTCACCGTTTGCAGAGAGTTGCGAGAGCGTGGGTAAACTCCGTCTGTCCGCCTCTGTCACCAGCCGCAGAAGGTCAGTCATTTTGTTTCACCTATTGTTTGAGAGACTGTAAATCCTGTGTGCTCGGTCTTCGTGGACGCGGTGCCGTTGCCCTGAGTGATGCACCCCTGCTGCGATCACGTACGAGCTGCAGCGTGACGCACAAGCCATTATGGCTGGTTTTATGGTCCCCGACAGCAAGGTGTATACCGGCGAAACGGCCCCATTCGTCTGCCCCATACGTCTGCCCCATACGTCTGCCACAACGGGCACCTTAATCAGACATTGTGTGATGTCTAAGGGTTTTAATATTGTTAACGAGCAATTAAGAGGCCCCACCCCCAAACAATTACAAACATGGGAAGGGTCTATTTTACTTTTTTGATTTGTCTGGATGTTTGTGAAGAATGTTTTTGACAAATTTTGAAAATTCCCTAAAACGACCTCTTTCAGTCTATAGGGGGCGCTACAGAGGTAACTGCCATCAAATTGGTCAGATGTGTTCAGGGCCGGGGGGTCAAAGTATGTGCAAGTTAGAGGCTGTCAAATATACCTGACCTCCCAATTTCAATTCAAAATGGCCGACTTCCTGTTTGTTGTAGGGCGGGGTCATAATAATATTTTATGTTGGGTACACT
>JAVQKC010064102.1:0-17485 GCA_036025475.1 Philypnodon macrostomus
GCCCCCAAACCATGGCAAACATGGGAAGGGTCTATTTGACTTTTTTGATTTGTCTGGATGTTTCCATGTTTGTCAAGGTTTGGGGGCGGGGCCTCTTAATTGCTTGTTAACAATATAAAAACCCTTAGAAATCACACAATGTCTGATTAAGTTGCCCGTTGTGGCAGACGTATGGGGCAGACGTATGGGGCAGACGTATGGGGCAAACGTATAGGGTCGTTTCGCAGATATACACCTTGCTGTTGAGGACGACAACACAGGCCTATAATATTATATACAGTATAATGACCATGATAATCCTTTACAATTGTGAAAAAAAAAATAGACCTATTTAAATGCCATAATTATGTTATTGAATGGGTGTATTCCCTTTACCATCCTGATTGAGATTATACAAATAGCTACAATTTTGAAAAATGTTTTTGAACCTCAGAGACTCAAGTCCAAGAGCTAATAGACCAAGACTGTGGAACCCAATGGAACCCATACCATAGTTTGAGAACCAATGATTTACAGAATACTGAATTATATTATACTATATTATATCTATAACAAAATATTCACTGTATTTTCTTCCATATCCAATTAATTTCAGGAGACTGCCTCCTATACCCTCCATTGTCTGTCCATAGTAGGTCCATGTTATTGTCCTGCTGCCCGAGGGAACAGCCTGTCTCACTCCTCACTCCGGTCCCTGAGACGGCGATGTGTGACAGTGGTGGATGAACTGTCAGAGCAGCCACAAAAACAGGCCAAAAAACAGCACCAGTTTCTAAAAATGTCAAAAGGCCCGAGGCTCTCTGCACCGTCAGGATAAACTGATGAGGAGACGATTTTTGTTTGGGAGAAAACTGCTTTTCATGGTGGACGACATGCCGTTTAAAACAGGGCACATCTGTGTCAGCCAATGTCCAGAGTGTACCCCATCTCAGGCCCATAGTTGCAGGATTAGATTACATCAGTGTTGTTGTTATTATTACTGTAGCAAAATGAAGTCTGTATGTCCTCCCCATGTTAAGAAAATTGGTCTAAACGTCCCACACTGAATGGAACTGTTAGTAGGAGTGGATGTTTGAACGTCTTTGGATGTCTCTGTGTCATCCCTGCGACTAACTGGTCATTAGAATCTACACACTGTAACACACACCTTGGAGGCAGGATCTATTAAGGCCCATAGTTGTTCGGAAAAGCTCCAGGCAAGAATGACAAATGGATGAATACATTTTGTACATTCCTTGGTAGAACAGGTCCAAGTCAAACTCGTCTTCTCGAGTGGATTTCAGTAAACCTCAGCTCTGTGTAAAAGCATTCACCGCAAAGGCTCTTAGACTCAGCCTCATATCTTCCATTTACCAAAGACCAGTCATATGATGAATTCTTCTGTGGTTTTGCTCTCAGCCTCACCACACTGACACTAAGTGAATAATAACTCAATAATTCTCATTAAAAAATACAGTTTCCTCTGCCACGCTTGATGTGTCTGTGAGTATTGGACATTGTAATGTGGCTGTTTTCTGAATTGTTCCCAAACTAAAACTCTGATATAGTGCTGTGTTACTAATACTGCTAAAACTGTCTCTCAAAACACTTGTGGCTGAGTGGTTTCCCCATTATCTTTTCTTATCCAATAAGGAGGTAGGTTTTGTACATGTGTTACCTTGACCTATCTCGCAATGAATCAAATGTCCCATGAAGGCAATGAAAATGGTCGTCTGAGTGTGTGACAGACAGAGAAGTTTTTTTTAAATTATTATTTAACCTTTATTTAACCAGGAAGTCGCATTGAGATTCAGAATCTCTTTTTCAAGAGAGACCTGGCCAAGGTAGCAGCCAAACCACAAAACAAATGCATACACATCAACAACAATTTTACATTTTCATAATAAAATAAGTACAGTTAATACAGATAATGAGCCTCTCAGCAAAAACATGCACATGTCTCATCACCACATTCTTGATGGTAGCTTTAAATTCATTAATGGAGATAAGTGTTTCTAGTTTAAGCTCTTTCTGTAGGTTATTCCATCCCCATGGTGCCGAATAGGAGAATGCAGTTTTTCCCAGTTCGGTTGAAACTCGGGGTAAAAGTATTGCTTTATAGATAAAGATATACCAGTGCTGTTGTCTACGAATTGTAAGTGATGTCCAACCAACTAAATTATAAAGAATGTAGTGATGAGTGAGGGGAATTTGTAATAAATCGTAATGATGCATGGTACACTGAATCAACATGACGTAAGATGGAGGATGCAGCATGCATGTACAATATGTCACCATAATCAATCAATAGAGCGTAACAGTGTCCACCCCCCTCTGGTTCTGGAAGTAATAAAATAAAACCATAAAATAGTGCCATAGACATTTCGATGGAGGCTAATCATTTTTATTTGAATTAGAATTTTTTTGAAGTTTCAGATACCTTTTTAAATTGAAAATATTCACGCTATGATGAGTCACAAAGCTGATTAGCCTCCATCAATCTTTTAAACCCTTCTGTCCAACCAAACCAGTCTGTGGCAAAAATGAATGGGATTTTTACTTCTGGAACCAGGGGGGGCGGGCACTGTTGCACTGTATATAGACGATGAAGCAAGTCTATCAGGTGAGATTCTAGTTGGATCTGATGCTGCATTCCAGTTGTCCTTGGATCTTGGACGTCGGAGCTCAGAACTATAACGTTAACAGCTTCATTTAGCAGCGACATTAGCAACAGGCTTTTTAGCTCTTTTTGTATCTGTAGATGTCTAATACACCACAACAACATGCTAACATATACCGGGTTGACAGTAGTGAATGGCTGATATAAAATGTAAGTTCTATTTTTTATTTCCTTAAAAGAGGGCGCTGCCATTTTGGATATCTCTGTCCGAGCTGCCCCGATTTTTCAGGTAGGAATTCCCACATCAAGGGCCGTTCCAGGTGATTTTTACAACTCTGAACTCCCGACATCCAAGTCCAACTGGAACAAACCATTATACAACTATTCTCAACAATGTATAACGCTGGCTCCATTGTTCCTTGAAGTGGAGCAGTGGCAGCAGTGGCATTATAATGAACCACAGTCAGACCAGTGCTGGATGCATCAGCTGATGTGTTTTTAAATGTAGCTGTCTGACTCCCATGATGCCGCGGAGGGAGAAAAAAAGGCTCGGGGCTTTTCTTGCTTCTTTCTTTCTCTCGTATGCCTTCCTCTGTCACCCAAGGTTTCATTTTCTCCCAGGGATGTGTAGTCTTTCATCACTTGCAGCTCTTTTCATGTGATCCCTTTGAACATCCCCTCACTATTCCACACTTTGACTGTGCACATATTCCACAAAGCATGACATGTATTTATAGCTTGCTGATAAATAGTATTAAAGGCTTGTCAAGAACACACCTACAACTTGGAAAAGCTCTAAAACACTGAGTTATAACCATTCAACAAAAAATGATAGAATCTTAAAGAATTGCAACCCCTTTACCAGCTTGCAAGCTCAAGTACCAGAAAAAGATTTAGTGTGTGGCAGTACTGAGAGCATAATATTTTGATGGTGCCAGTTGTCAGAAACTGGTTTGATACAATAGAAAGGCAACATTAGCATAGATCAAGGTCTAAATCAATGTCAAAACATGAAGCCGGTAGGCTACAGAGGAGACCAAAAAGACAACAATACCAGTGCTAATCTGAGCAGCTTTTGCAATAATAATATTAATTGTTTTTCTTCCCTGCATTTTACCACTGTGCTATCAGTTCAAGCTATAAACATGGAACTTGGTTTGAGCACAAATAAGACCAACTGTTGACACAAGAAACTGAGTTAATTGGGGGCGAAGAGAAATGTATCAAAAACACCAAATTCCTGTTCAAGTGTTTACTTTGCTTTTACTGTGAAGCATCTGCTGGTCCACAGACATTCACAGGTTATTTGTGGGAGTCTTAAGACATGTTTATATGTATTTTCTGTATTCTGGCTAAGCAATTTAATTACAAAAAAAGCCAGAGCTCACAGCCTGGAGCGGTCTTAAAAGCTGCCATCACACAGCAAGGAGTAAGTGGCAATCCATACAAACCACCAAATAAAAAAGCAACCAACGGTAGATGTAAAGACTCTGAATGGAGGGAGGAAGAGGTGAGAACAGTAAGTCTTCTGCCGACAGCTTTTTATTATGAATATGGGAATGTTTTTTGAATATCTTTAAGAGGTGTGTTGATGTACTGTGAATCTCTCAGTGACTGTTTTAATTACTCATAACTCCCACAGACTGGCCTACACTTGGCCTTCTGTTTTTTACCATTTCACACAAAGAACTAATTGAAAAAGATGAGATACTGGCCATGTGCTGTGTGGTGTCTTTTAGTAAACCTAATAGATTATCTTTTGTTATTTAGATATTATATTATTACTAGTTTAACTATTATCTGTCACCGTGGTTGCTGTTTCCATTGGCAGTTTTAAGGATTCTGTACAATTGCAAGGTCAGGCCAGCAATGATAATTCAGCTAAACAGGGTCATTGCCATTGCCCCAGTTAGTGTGGTCTTCAAACATTACCCATCCATCCATCCATTTTCTTCCGCTTGTCCGATACCGGGTCGCGGAGGCAGCAGTCTAAGCAGGGAACTCCCGCCTTCGACCACTGCCCGATCCACATTGCACCAGCCCTTTATGGTACCTCTCGCGGGTGGTGGGTCCACGGGAAGGCCTGACAGCGTGTGCACGGGTGGGGAACCACGACCCACCTTGAAGGGCGAGCATCTACCCACTGCACCACCGCCGTGGCTGAAACATTACCCACTTCTCTAAACAGTGCCTTACCCGTGCATTAGTTAAACAAACTCCTCCATTACACAATCTTGTCCTTTCTCTTCCAATGCACATTTAGACCAAACTCATGAGCAGCCCACATGCAGGTTTCACCGCCAGCCTCATCTGAACATCACACTGGGTGACTGTGATAAAAGCCTTCACACATGATACTGCAGTTTCAGTGATACTGCAGTTTCAGTGATGCTCTATATGTATGATTATACATTAGACATATGCAATACATTTTATTCATAATGTCAAAATGGCTTGTGTTGTAGTGGATTGTATAGATATAAAGTATTTTCATAATTTTTAACATAATTGTTGCCAAAGATAGCAATGAATCAGGGAGAATAAGCATGAAAATATATTGGTCTGCATCATCATTTGCAAAAGCATTATTTATGCTCTATAAAATCTATTTATTTGAATTTCAAGTCCAAGTCCCATGCACTTTCATTTCAAAGCATGTTTAAATCCTAGTGCCACGCTCAGACGGGATTTTGTAATGAGGGAACTATATGCAAATTCGCAAATGTGCACACATGGTACATGAATGTGTTTAGATATGCCTGAATTCTCTGAGTAGGTGAAGATGGTGACAGTAGAAAGGAGGGGCACGAACAAATGAATATGAAGTGGAAAGACCAACTTAAAGAAAACAACACTTTCCATTGCTTCACACAGAGGCAGAGGAAGCCATAAGTAGGGTGGCAAAGTGACAAACGTCTGGTCATAAAGAGAAGCCAAAGTAGTAACAGATCTGGAAGAGGGAGGTGGAGACAGAATATATAATTAAACTGTGATTACTGGGGTCTGAAATCATTTCTCCCATTCGTGTTGGGTTTGGCTTCATGCACACATCTTTGCTTGAGCACAATTTTATATTCACTGTTAAAGTAGTTAATTTTAATACCTGGTTATTTTGTTCAGTTAGTTAATAAAAAATGGTTGGTTACCATCGTGAATAAAGGATTAATTTGCCTTTATAAAGCCAGTGGTTACTGCATAATTGTCAGTTTATTAGAGAGAGGTATGGCTCATGGTGCTGTAGGCCACCATGTCTTCTGCAAGCCTTGATGGCTCAAGCTACTATTATGTCAAACCAGTCTCTGACCTCTGGCATCAATAAGGCATTTTAACCCACAGAACTGCCACTCACTCTATATTATATGCATTTCTTATTATACCAGTCCTGACACCAGCAACCAAGCCCCGTTCAAAGTCACTTAAATAACATTTATGTTTCCTTCTATGAGATTTGTCTTGAACATTGGCTTCACTTGAGTTCACAAACAGGTATATAAGTCAGTGAGTGTTCACATACGTTCTTAGACATTTCAGAACTCTCTTCCAGCATGTGTTGACATATAAACCGAGCTTCGATCTATCTGGGATTTCTGAAGAAGTTAGATTCATTTGACTTGGGAAACTGGGTTGCCTTTAAAGTGTGTGGGAATTTATGACGGATCAATACAAGCCCTCTGGGGATAAGAGCGGATGCAGGCGGGCTGGAAAGAGGTCCTCGATGACTGCCCAAGTGAGACAAGGCCTTGTTAGACACCTTCCACTTGACTGGACTGATGTGGGACCAGCCGCCGTCACTCTCGATCTGCACATTTGTCCAAGCTTGCACTGACATTCTTTTGATTAGAGCTAGTGAAGACTACTGCCCAGACTTTATTATTTATGGCCACCACAAAGTCAGCCTTTTTGTCTCCTTTCCTCGTAGTTTCATTCTTTATCTATTCCTCTGCTCTTTTCACTTATCCACACGTTCAATCACTCCCCATTGTGTTCCACCAGGAGCCGTTGCAAATTTACGACTTCCTAAACAGAAGTGGCTATACCTTTTTTTTTTACTCCTCAATACCTCCACTGATAAAAGACGCCATAAAATACATGCACACACACAGGCGCACAAGAAGGCAGGTATTAAATTAGTAAGACTTTAGCATGCCAAAAGGCTATAAAAGACATTGGTGCAGTGCAGTCAATGTTGTTAAAGCATCACCGGTGTAGTAAGGTTGTATCAAAAAGAAGCCATATTGTCTATACTATACACCACCAGACAGGGTAATGCGTACATTGAAATACGTAAATTCATTTGTTGGCTACTTTCAAGTCAGTGTGTCTTCCCCATGCTTACATAGAGGACAATAACAACAATTGCGCAGATATTGGGGGAGGAGCAGTTTATTTTCCAAAGTTTCTGTTTAACACACAATGTAACAAGATGAAGTAAATAGTAAATGAGCAACTAAAATGTAAGTCTGTGTCTATGTAAGTCTATTATGTTCCTTTTACACATTTTTTCCATCTCTCTGGGGTCTCTCCTGCAGAAATGTTTCCATTCCCAAGACTTCCAAAAAAGAAGGGGTCAGTGAATGTCTGTGCTTGTAACTGCGTCTGCTTGTCTGGCCCTGCATGTATGTGGAGCAGAGCATATAGTGGCCTCTTGTCTAAATAGAAGGCCGTAGTGGAAAAGCGAGCGGGGTTCTTGGCTTGTGTGCGAGCTGTATTGATCAGGTCGCTCCTCCATCATTGGTTATCGGAGCCGGCAGCAGGCCCAGCGCACTGCTTCACATTACTCACTGTCTATGCACAAACACACACACGCACAGTCGCACAAATACACACAAGTGGTGCCTTTCTCTGCCTCAATCACAGCCATGCTGGCCTCAAATAGCACACAATGTATTTAAATTAAAACTAAATGAAAGTGCTCTTTGTACACCCACACCATTAGCGGGAATATTTAGCCACATGGGTTGTTTAAATGTCCTATTATGAGCCATCGTCTTTATTTCCATAAACATCATTGTCATTTTGTGTTCCTGGCTATGCACAAATGTAGCGGTAACTATCAAAGCAACCATTTTTGTATTTTTGCACTCATATATGTTCTATTGTTCTGTGTTTAGCCTGTGCCAGCTACTTTGATCTTGAGGTGAAGTACATTCTGGAATAGCAAGTTAGTTGTATAGCAATGACTTTGGAAGAGAACCTATATTGACTTTAACACAAAGAAGATATGCAGACTCTACTCAAAGATTGTGAGTTGCAAAAACTGGAAATTGAACCCACGATCACCTTGGGACAGGTCAGCTAACTTTACAGATTACAGTTGCTTCTGAATGCCAGTTTTCAAAGCTATCTTGCGTTACCTTAACCACTATTTAACATTTCCACAATCATCTAAATTTGGAATAACAATCACTGTCATCTGAATGTCTTTTAGGATTCATTTATTCATTATTCTTGGCAGGTCACAGGGGGCCTGAGCTTATCTCAGCTGCTTAGAGCATGAGTTTGGATACACCCTGGATTATCACCACTTAATCACATTGCTGATGTAGAGTCTATTCACACTCACACACACTTTGGCATGCAAATGACCTAAAATGGCTCTGTATATCAATCTTTTCTCTGAAATGAAATCACCTTCTTAGTCATCTCTGTGGGGCTTTTCAAGTGGGCCAAAGTGTAAATCAATAGGTTTGCAGCTTGCTTGCACACTTAAGCCACCTCAGTCATGGGGAGCAGCTGGCCACTCGATGATCATATAACCTTCAAAATAAATGTAATATATTTCCATTTGTGGCTAATAATTTATACCTGTTTTGCTTATGAAATGCTCAGGAAACCAAAGCACTAGAAGACAGTGATAGCTAATGGAAGTGGCAGTGGTGCAATTGCAAACAGTGAGAGGCTGAAGTCATAAAAGCCTTTTCACGGAGCGTTAAGTGATATGACACCAAAGGTTCTTTTGTTTGAAAATCCCTTTGTGGTTTTAATGAGATGCCAGGTCTTGGGACATCAGAGACTTTATACCATGTTTGTGCAAGGCTTTGGGATAGAGTGCACTATTCCTTCATCATAATGCACAGTCAGAAGGTCCTGTCTGGGCCTCTCAAGTGGCCCCAGACTGAATTAAACCCCGGCTCATATTAAATATACTGCAGTTCATGGGGTTATGTTAATTACACAGTGCACCTCTGCTGCATTGTGTGGCTTTCAAATCCATATAATTCAAACTGGGAGCTTTATAAAGGACAAACATATTTCATCTAACTTTCAGAATTAATATTGAATGCCATGGCTGTGCGTATGAATTTCAGTAGTTGGGAGAAGTTGGTATTCAGGTGTGGTTGTCTTCCTTTGTGTTTATTATTCAAGCAGCAGTCTTCAGTGTTTTTGAAGTATCGTATATCGGAGGCTAAATGTCACAAGGTGCCTCCAAATGAACTTTAAGCTTGTCCTCTGCTGTGGCACAGCATGGTGGGACATCTGTCATAACACACGCACCCACTCTCACAGAGGCAGAGGGAGAAGAGGCGAACAGGTATTGAGTAATCATCACTATATACGTCACTCGAACTCCCATTGGCCTTCTGTTCAATATATATATCACTTTTTAGGTACACCTGTGCACCTGCTTGTTACTGCAGTGAAAATACTGTAGCTAATCTGTCATAAGGCAGATATTGACTCAATACATTTTGGCATAACACATGTTCAAGGCAAAAATCTAAATGAAGAAGTTATTAATGCCAAACAGGTTGGTCTTAATATTAAAGAAACTACAGATTCACTGGGATTTTTTTTTTACACATAATCATCATCCAGGATAAGGAGGATGATTCCAGTTTAAATGATTAAAAATCCTAGAATAAACTCAATAACTGAAATGTGGACACTTTTTTGTATAACGCCCAATTTCCATTGCATGCTGCCTCGCTCCGCTCCGCCACAGACCGAACTCCGCAGCCATTACACAGTCTTTGTTCAATGAGAGCGTTCTCACTGCCTCCTCAGAGCTGCGCCTGGCGCCGATCTCCACTCCGCCATCCGCCCAAAATATGCACAAGTCTATTTTTGCCGGACGCCAGAGCAAGTTCGCAGTCAATCTGCACAGATCACATAGCACTATCAGGAAACTGAACCAACACAACGTCCGGGATTTCAAAATGAAATACACTACGCAGACTTTAGACTACAAAAACACTCTTAAATAGTTTATACTGGGGCAGATTTACTTTAAAACAATGACAATTATATATTTAAGAGTCTCAAATCTGCAAAAGCATAGCGTGTTGTGCTCAATGTACTCATGTTGAAGAGGCTATCTCCTTTTTAAACTTACTCCTTCTACTGAATACAGAGTTGTTTTTGTCTGGATCATGGCAGAACGGAGCACATGTAGTGTTTTGCCTAATGTGGCCAGTGAGTTCATACTTATTTTCTTTCATTCTCAGGGCGGTAACATTGCCCAGTGTTTAATTTACAATGTATTGCTAAAATATCTAATATCTATATGGATTTGAGAGTGGCTGTGCAGTCCGCCCAGTATTCCCACAGGTAATTCCCGCTGTATTCCCAGTGGTCCTCTGGTTAAAACGAGGACAGTGATCTGTTTCCCAGTGGATGCCGGCCTGCTTCCGTTCCCCACTTTCACTGTCCTGGTTCAGCCATTATTATTAGCAGTCTATACCTCAGGCACTGTTTGAATGGAGGGGCGTGATCTGGTTTTATTGGATTACTGAATTTAATATGCAAACTGCCTTACAGGTTAGCATCAGCCATTAGCTTGCTCGTTTACTCTTGCTTAAGTGTCACATTTGTCCACTGCAACCCACTAAAAAATTATAATAATCTCATGTCTTCTGCTAATTTTTATCTTGGATCACTTTATTGTGTTCCAGTTTTTTTCTGGACCCTTCTAATATTATACAACAACCTAATTTTGAAATATTCTCCCCAATTACATATAATTAAAACAATAATTAGGCTTCAAATGCTATATTTACCATCTCTGCAACCCACCTAGTTCCCACCCCCCAGTTAAAAAAATGGGTTGCTGTTAAACTAGAGGCTATACCATACTTTTTATAATATGTGCTAAGATGTCTGTCTGCCAAGTCTGTCATGTTTATTTTCAGAAACCATAGTTGTAAATCTACTTAATTATCCCAGAGTAAACACTGAATCTGTGCGCAAAAGTATTGTTTGATCAGCTTGGGAATTCCTCTGAGAGTGCCTGTGGACAATGATTTTGCATCGTTTTACCTACTGTAAGTGACTGATGCAACATATGTATTACCAACACACACAAAGGCAGACACACAGCCATGAAACAGAAGGAGCTCAAATGACACTCACTTCCAAAACAGGCTCTAGGCTCTGGGCTGTGTTATAGATTTGACCTCTAGTATGTAAATGCTCCCACTACAGCCGCACACACTTACTCCAGTGTGAAGGTTTGGAGATCTGTTTAAATGACAGAATAAATTATGAGGTTATAGCCGTGGTTATATATAATTTTAACTAGAAATGTTCAGGGACCTGCTTATTGTACCGAGATGTACAGTATAAAGCTATACTGTAGTGGCTAATGTCTAATGAAAATACATTGATTCTAGTTTGATTTGGATTGACACACCAAAGTCACCAGCAGATCATTTCACCAGGGGTTATGAATAAACGGTGAAATGTCAGAAAACACACTTTGATAGTACTTTCTATCTTACCCTCACAGGTGATAAAGGTTTTAAATTGGAGGTGTCTGAGGTCAAGTGTACGCAATTCATTTGAGTTACCTGAATGCTGTATATGCTGTGTGAAATGAAATTCATAATATATATAATTAGGTGAAGATAATGTTCCTATTCATACCTATCTCAGGATTCTTTCCTAATTAAATTGAAAAATACATTTTCTTTTGGTTCATTTCCAAACTAAACTCTCTTCACATGAATTCTATTATGGCCTCAGTCTTCTTCTGTAATAACTAAATAAGGTGTCTGTATGCAGGTCTCCATCATCTGGCCTTTCATCATCCTCTTCTCCTCGGGCTATTGCCGTCTCTGCGCTGTGCTCAGCATTATCAATGCTAATAGCTTCTCTCTGTGGGCTTACATAATACCAAACCTTCTACAACTCACTTATAAGTCAGTGTCCAAAGATAAGAAGGAAGTGTGATTCACAGCTTTCAATTTCATGAAGTGGATATTGGACAATCATTGTGCATTTTGGTATATGCTTCTTATCGGTCTTATTATTCTGTTCTGTTCAATATTAACACTGTAGCCTGGCTGAAGAATAGACAGGCCTAGACTTGCAACTCTGTTTCATCATCCAACTGAGAAAAAACAAAAACAAACTACTGTGCATTATCGCTCCATCAATTTAAATCTGGGACCTGTCACTATAGAGTAATGTACATATTTATTTAGCTTATAAAAAAAGATTAGGTGCACAGTGGCATAGTAGTTTTTAGCAAGGAGCTTGTGTGTGTCGATTCTCAGGTTAAATGACACGCAACTTCTCTCCGGGGTGCTTCTTCCATCCAAAGAATCCATGTGTTGGGAAAACTGTGTCAGCTTAGAGAATAAATGGACCTGCCTAATAAGCAGGAATACACAGGTAAACATATAATAGGCTTAGAATCCTCCTCCCTGGGTCAGAAAGTACAAAAGACTCTGGTCAAGTGTCCCAAATCTTGATCCCTTGTTATGCTCTCCTGGTTTTTAAAAGTAATTTGACTTTATGGCTCTGTCAGTGTTGAATCAGCAGCTCTCACGACTCACTGACATTTTGGGCAAGTCTCTTTCACCTTTACAACACTTCTTTATCTTTTACTTCCTGCAAAACCTTCAGATCTGTATCAGGGATTGGGGAAGATAATATGACAATACATTTTACCATCGTGTCTGTGTGCAGATTAGGTCTTCATTCAGCACTTTCCAAATACCCAATTTGTTTGATCTTTATTGTGCAAATAGAGCAAATTATGTTATCTCAAGGTAAAAAATAAATAAATAAACTAGGCCTACTCTAATGAAGAAGTGTTATTAGCTGTGGGTTATCTGCAGAGACAAGGCTAGGATAAGTCCTACTAATCTATAGTCGGTCAGTGAGGATGTACCAGCTCTGACTGACCCTGTTGAGGCCTGTTATGTTGTGTGTGTGTGTGTGCGTGACCAAAAACCCGGAACAGCTGTCGTTGTGTACATGTATGTGAAGGGTCTTACATAGACAGTAAATACAGTATGTTTGGAGTCAAGTCTGTGGATGTAAATAAATTGAAAATAGAGCCATCAAGTTCAGGTCCTCATTGACAAGATAGTGTCTGCATTTGAGTGCCGTGTGGGCAATTCAGCAAAGATGCAATTTATTAGTACCTTGATGAAGATGTATTCCCCAAATGTTGGCATATTATAATGATATTGTTCTGCACATCAATCAATGCTAATCACAGTCCAAGGGCACAACAACCACATGGATTAGTGTGTGTGTGTGTGTGTGTGTGTGTGAGAGAGAGAGCCACTGCCACCCACAGCACATAGTGTATTTTAGAGTTTAGATTGCTCAGTGTGTGACTTTTATTTGCTTAAGCACAACCCTCCCACATTAAGTAATTGAATACTCTATGCATGGGTGATAAGTGTAACAGACATTGATTTTGGAGACTGTTTGTGTGCGTTCATTTTGTATTACTTGTTACTTGTCATTGTTTACAACTTATTGACATGCACAGAGGGGCTACCTGCGTACCTCTGAAGCATGAAGCATCAGGAAGTAAGTGTGCTGCTGGATTTTCCACTTGTAGCCTAATTGTTTTTTTGCATGCCTCCCCTGTACCAGATTGTTAGCATAAGAAGGGGTCAGCCTGTTATACTTGTTTGACACATGCATGCACACACACACATGGACACAGTCATGGACATGCAGAGCCCGTAGCAGTGCTCCAGCTGCGCTTTAGCTCCCCTTAACATTCATTTGTCTAGATGTTGTCTCCTGTGACTGCCGCCTGTCACTGCCCCCTGTAGAAAAAAGACCCCCATCTGGATGTGTTTTCAGCACTGTACTCTGTGGTCATAGGCTGCAATATAATTCCAATAAACATGCACCCTCTGGCCACTTTATTAGGTATGTTCTTAGATGATTTACTAGAAATCCATCCCTCTATCATGTGGTTCTCCCTAAGGTTTCTCTTTTTCCCATGAATGTTTTTTTTTTGGGAGTTTTTCCTTGCCGTGATGGAGGGTCTAAGGACAGGGGATGTCCTGGGACAGACCTTTTGTTTGTGTGTTTATTGATTATCTTTGTTACTGTTTGCAATGACCTTGTTTATTGTTTACATACATCTTTTTGTGAAGCCCTCTGTTGTGATATAGGGCTATACAAATAAAATTGAATTGAAATAGAAATTGAACTCTTAACCACATCTAGGGTTTACAGAAAATGGTTTTAAAAGGATTGTCCAATGTGAGGCAGTGCTATCAGCAAAGATGTACTGCTGACTTCAGGACGATGGTAGGCTAGAACAGCAGGAAAAACAGCAAAACTTTAACTTTTTTCATTCAACTTTATACCTCCAACAGGTATGCTCAATAAAATGACTACACATCTCACCTATCAAACATCCATATGGCAAGCATAAAGAGTACTCACCTGTTGGTTGTGTTCTGCTCCACTACTGCACTACTGCATGAACTAATATTTCAGTTTTTCTTCTGGACTAAAAACCAAGGGATTGTGATCAACTGCACAGTGACTTGCTTTCTTTCAGTCAGTCAGAAAAGCAACTTTCAATAGCGAGATAGCGAGATAGCTTTATTTATTTCTATTATTCTCACACATTAAAGGTCAGCGTTCAGCTTTTCTTTGACTCCCTGGCTGCTGAACAGATGTTGGGGCAGATGTTGTGTGTGAGTGCGTGCGTCAGTCCCTTTGGCAGACCCAGCCTCAGTAAACACAGGGATCTGATGTTTAGAAATTAATCTCTTCTATTTGCGTGGGGTTAACCTCACATTCATTGGGTTATTAGCTACTGGGAGACTTTGAGTCGGGAGTGTGCTGTGGTGGATCATTAAAGGCTGATCACCCTGGGACGTCCCAAGGAGGACCAGATGGGGATGTGACGCTCACACAAATCTGTCCATGTCAGTTTCCGTTCATAAAACCCTTATTCTTCCCTGCTCCTCTCACTATGTATCACCATGTCAATAAAATCTACTTACAGAAGATGTTTATGGTCAGAGTTGTAAGGCTGGTCGCTGCTTTTCAGGATTATAATCTGCTGTTATCCACATGTGCTGGCTAAATATATATATTTTAACCACAAATGTCATAAGGTTAGGGCATTATGTACTGAACAACTTCAGGTAATCCCAGGATGCATTCTCGGCTTTACTTCTCACAAAAGTCATGTTTTTGCCTGTGTAGGTTTGTTAGTCTGGAAGGTTTTTGATGGGGACTGTAAACTCCAACTGTTTACAAAAGTTAGAGGAGACATACTTCTTTCAGCAATCCATTCTTTCACTGATCTACTGTTTATATCATTAGGGATCGTGGGGGTGACTGGATCTTATACTGACAACTATGGGCCTTAGGCGGGGTACACCCACAACAGTGGCCAGTTTGTCGCAGAGCTAACAAAGACACTGACATTCACATTCATTCACTACCGGCACAAATTTACATGCAAGAAACACAAAATGCATTTATTATTTGATATTATTTTACATTTAGTTTATCAGTAATACAGATTGATTAGTCTTGATGGAGTCATTTTTTGGTTATAGAAAGATCTGCCCTCAGGCGTTGGGACTTCTGACCAGGATGAGATGGTCTGCTACCTGCCAACCAAGCAAACCTGCAGACTACAGATCCTATCCCAGGAGACCGGTCTGGCTGCACTCAAGACAGTTAGACATAAACAAAACGATAAGGAGACAGCGGAAATCCCAGACTGGGCCTGACTGTGAAGGTTTTAGTAAAATGTGGGACAGTACGGGTCCCTCTGCACTGTCTACAATTTCATTTTTTATTGAACTACTGCTGCAAATTCATATTTCATACTCACAATATTGTGTGACTGTCTTTGAGAGCATTGTTCAGGTAGAGACAGCAATGGAGACAAATAAGTGTGTAACAGTTGTGTGTTTTTGTGTAGGCAATGATGTCATTTATCCAACTAGGGCTAGAAATACAAAGTGCTCAGGATAACATCTGCTCTCAGGGCCAGTACACATCAAAGTATGTTCTGTATTTTTGGAGCTGCAAGCGCTCATCACAGTAATGTTGAAGTATTTTTAAAAACATGGCTAGAATATATTGTAAAAATATATTCTAGCATGTGTGGTCACATGACAACCATTGCTAATTACTACCAAATGAATGGATTAATTCAATGCCCTATCAAAGCAATCAATAGATTACCTATTAACTACAAACTAACTCAACTGCCCACTTTGTGGCTGTGCGAGTGTGTATGTAAAGAAGACATATGAAGCAGTATGGGCCCAGGCGTGTGTGTGTGTGTCTGGGGTAAATGAGGTTAAAAGCTACTTTTGGAAAGCAGAACACTCAGATGAATGGTTTCAACTTTTTGATTGCTACATGATTTTTTATTAGACACCCAATAGAAGTCAGTGTGTGAGCTCCCTGAACATCCCCATGTCCAATTAGGACTGTGATTGGTGTGTAACAGTTTCCATTTAAAGCCAGTGATGGAGACATGAAGAGGGTTATTAGATTAACATCTCTTCAACTAATAATGTTATAGAGAGAGGACTTCAGGTTGTAAAATGTGTTCATGCAGCTTTTCATCACATGCCTATTATTACATGGCAATGGAATATTTAGTATCCTCCAAATGTATGATTTTTGGTTTGTTTGAGAAGAACGAAAATGAAAATGTAACATGTACCTGAGTTAGAAGACTCTCTTTACCATCACGAGAGAATCAGTGTCTTTGATGCAGGTATGTGCTCCCTGGATGTACATTCGTTTAATGTGTTTACTCAAAGTGACCTCTATCTCTTACAACACACACTTTTATATTTGCTACGTGACTCATGTTCCTAGTGCACGGCTGGTTGGTGTAATAAATGTGGCAGCAGGTGTTTCTAGATGCACCACAGTCAGGCACAGATAGCTGAACATGTTTCAAGGGGACAGAATCATCAGGAAAAATCAAGTCATTCATCATTCCCACTTTCTACCCGTTTGCTCCATTCCTCACCACAGGGGCTTCCTCTCTCTGTGTCTGCTTCTCCAGAATATAGATTTGAATCCTGCTGCCCTCCTCCTCCTGAATATTGCATGCAATGTCTGCCTTCCATCTCGAATACAGTGAAGTATTGAGACTGACTGAGAGACAGGCAGCCCATCCGTCATACAGTAATAATACATCGAGGGGAAATTAGACTCCAAAACAGCCACGGTTCTTTCTGTATTACCGTGATTTATTTGGTGTAGATCAGGTGAACCGTAGGCTGTGTTCAAAGCGGGGGAGCACGTGGCAGGCATGAGGGAGGCGTAGGCAGAAAGTCAAATAGAGTTGGCATTGAGATTGTATATTTCTTTCAGGTAGTCACAAGCAATTCATGTTTTAGTGTGAGACATTGGTATAATTGTATAATATACATTTGGTTTTCAAACCTTCAACACCAGTTACTATACCTCAAAGTACCTTTTTGAGCCTAAGCCATGAATGTAATGTAATAAATGGAGTACTAAATAAAGACTAGGGACTAAACCAGGTCTAAATCAGGACTAAGGATTAAACCAGGTCTGTCTAAACCTTGACTAAATCAGGACTAAGGATTAAACCAGGTCTGTCTAAACCTTGACTAAATCAGGACTAAGGATTAAACCAGGTCTGTCTAAACCTTGACTAAATCAGGACTA
>JAVQKC010064129.1:0-12103 GCA_036025475.1 Philypnodon macrostomus
GTTAATTCATAGTTTTGATGCCTTCAGTGTGAATCTACAATGTCAATAGTCATGAAAAGAAAGGAAACTCATTGAATGAGAAGGTGTGTCCAAACTTTTGGTCTGTACTGTATGTCTAAGTCGTTAGTGACAATAAATTTATTGCTAGCCAAAATCCAGATCTACCCAAATCTGGTTGGCTAGTGTTAATGTCAATCTCTTGTTATGATTATGAAAAGTTCAAAACAGAGGCAGCGCTACCATTTGGCAGAAGTAGGCGGCTGCTTCGAGCCTCAAGCTTCCAGGGCCCCATAAATGAAGCCTTCAATAAATAGAATTTGGTAAATATTTGGTAAAATATCACTTCAAATCCAATACATGCCTTACCAGATTTCCTTTGTCTCTGTATGGTTAAGCCATCTGGTTGTTGTGCCCATGTTCACCCTGAGCCCCCAAAACTCTAAATCCCCCACTGGTTCAAAATATATGGAGATTATTAGAGGATATGACTCAGCCACCCAGCCATGCTCACTGCTGACTAAACCACATATATTCCTAAAATACACTATGATCCATCGTGACTGGACCTTACCATAACCTTAACATACGCAGTGAGCCTGTTGCGGGCTGTAGGAGGATGGAAAGTAGGTGCAGACAGAGATCTACTTGGCATTGGACCATTTGAACAGGAGGTCCCATTCATGCCATCAGCAGGGCAAGGGCACTGGACTGGGAGGCTACAGTAGGTGGGGCTGTGTACAAAACTAGGTGAACTTACCCCATATGTCTGTGCTGCATGGTTAGACCAAACCAAATGTGGGCTAAATAAGCTCTCTTACCAACTCATGGAGGGTTTCTCTGTGCTTCTCAATAGAAATAACTCAAATGTAAAAAACAAAATGACTCTAAGCAGTCTACTGAAATGTTTATTAAACGGCAAAGACCGTTAATAATATAATGCAGACAATTAAAATCTTGTTTGGGCAAAATCGTATTCAGAATGCACATAAACTCACTGGCCACTTTATTAGGTAGAGCTATATACCTGCTCATAGGCTCAAAAGGTTAATCAGCCTATCACAGTGTCTTGGGTTTACAGATAAAGGTTTTAAAAAGATACAATATCCAGTGAGCAGCAGTTCTGTGAGTGAAAATGGCTCGAGTTTGAGATAATAGAACGGCAGAAGACCAACTCTGAGTGCACAAGATCACAAAACATGAAGTAGATAGGCTACAATAGCAGAGGATAGCAGGTGCCACTTTATTAGGTACAAGGTCTGCCTAATAAAGTGGACAGTAGTGACCTGTTTAACTTTGATTTCACTTTATAATGTATAGTTAATGTTTGCTCTATGTTCTTCCTTTTATTTATTTTATTAGTTTATTTAACAGGGACAATGTACATTAATCAACATTTCTGTAAATGCACCAGATTTAGCCAAGCGGCTACTTTTCATCTGTAGTCACAGAGGTTGTACCCTTATCTTACCCCCATAATCATATAGATAGTTAATGTTAACCTGTTGTGCAAAAAATATTCTAATATTTAGGTTTAAAACAGCCAGAAAAAGAAAACGACATTTAAAAGATCTTACTTTATTATTTTTTTTACTGCATTTTGTAATTTATATTTTGTAAATATTCATTTTGTAAATATATTTAAAACTAGTTATTTGCATGATGATTTCTAAAATTTTATAAAAACATAGCCATAGCCTTCCAAAACATGTTTACCAAGTATCGGTATTGGAATAGATATCAGCCAAGCTGCTGAAACTGAAATGTAGAATTTTTATATCGGTGCATCCCTACAAGGATTTGACATTAGCACAAGCCAACTAGCCAAATGCAGGTAGATATTACTTAAAAATGATCCATATTAACCATATTTCCAGCTAATCATATACTACACATGAAAAAGAAACATATAAAATGTGGCTAGTAAAAAAACTCAAATGGCATCTTCTGAAAAACACTAGTCACTCTGGCCAGTGAGAAAAAATGAATGTTAAGCCCTGATCCCTACTAAAAACACATTGCTAACCGAGACATTACCTTGCTAAATCCATAATTCATCTGTGTACAGCATAGCCCATGAGAGCAACAGTGTATGTGAGGTTATCAGTAGTTAGACTATCAGCCCTGACCGTCTCATGCTGCTGTTAATAAAACCCATCTCAAAGCTGTGAATGCTGGCTCTCTGCGGGCCGTGGGCTCAGGCTGGAGTCTGGTGGTGGGTGGTCTATGGGACAGGTGCTGGAACATCTGCTGCTCCTCCGCTGGGCCTGTGACAAGCTCTAATGAACATATCCCGGTCAGCCTGGACACACTCTCATCTCCCTTATTAGATAAATATGGATTCAATACGTACTGGAGGGTATGATGTGAACAGGGTTTGACAGTATGTTGTGTTGATAGTTAATCACCGCCGTGTGCTGTTTGTCTGTGTGAAGGTGGCACGACGCTGGGGAATACAGAAGAACAGACCAGCCATGAATTATGACAAGCTCAGCCGATCACTGCGCTACTACTATGAGAAGGGCATCATGCAGAAGGTATGATTGAGCAAATATTCGTTCATATATATATTTATTTATATATATATATTTTTTTTTTTTTAATTTATGCCTAATTGAATGTGACTAAATAAAAATCAAATTTAATTCTGTCCCATGGTATTATAACGCCATTCATTTTGATTGTATGTCTGAAATTGTAGTTGGATTGGACTCCCCAAGTAACACCCCATGGCTGCCTCATACACTATTGTCTGAATGTGCACACGTTGGGCACAGTGCTCTGGTTCTACAAAATAAACACCATCACAATTCTTTGTTCAATTATTTGTAAAACATACATGCTTACAAAAACATTAGCGGACAATGGTCACTTTACTGTTTGTTTTGCTCCAGTACAACCCTTGAGAAATACATGGATATTTGACTCTATATTTAAGCATTCAGATTTGAATAAATGTGTGACCACTGAACACAACCTAATCCAGCATCAAGCTGTGATACAGCTGTAGTCTGGAGGTTTCATGTCATAAGAAATTGTTAAAAATGTCTCCCCTGGCCACTACAGCAACATCAAATCAGAGTTTGTGTAGTTTGCTACACTCGACTACTATTGGTGAAAGTGGTAACCTACAAACAAGGTTTTTATTATTATTTTATGTATTTATATTTTTTATTTCTTATTTTACTGAAAGCTCTGGACTACAGCTTCAAATTTGAAATAAGCCATGATCCATTCTTTTGTTATAACTTATCACCCACCCCTAGAATAAACACTCTCAGACATCATTGAAACAAATGGAGTAAATAACGCACCTGTGTTTTTCAGGTGGCTGGTGAGAGATACGTGTACAAGTTTGTGTGCGACCCCGAGGCCTTGTTCTCCATGGCCTTCCCCGACAATCAGCGTCCCGTTCTGAAGACAGACATCGAGAGACAGATCAACGAAGAGGACACCGTACCCCTGTCCCACTTTGACGAAAACATGGCGTACGTCCAGGAGGGGCCCTACTGCGCGCCCCACCCCTACAGCGAGGGCTATGTCTATTAACACACACTGTCCCACTTCTCCCCTGTCTGAACCAGGACGGTGCACTTTACTGACGGACCCTCACCCGGGCCACTCCCTTCACTTTGTACATTTATGTGTTTGTGGCTCTCTATGAGAAAGGACTCAAAAGGCCACACCCAGACTCTCTCCTGACAGGAAATGCACAATCACATTGTTACCATTTTCATTTGATCCAGACAGACTTCTATCCATGTAAGTGAAAACAATGGGAACTCCACATTATAAATATGGAAGAATAATGTGATCAAAGTGATGAATTTGAATTTGCATAGTACAGTATTTCCCTGTTTTCAGTGAATAAAGTATACATCAAGTCATACCTGAAGGAACGATGTATGCAATGGTCCAGGATCAAGGGGGAGAGCACGGATGCCAGGAAATGAAAAGATGATTCAACAGTAACTCAAGGGTGATCTGGGATAAGTCTACATGTTTATGGATATTTTCCTATGGATTTCACAAAAACGTAACTACAAACTCAAAGATAAAACTTAAAAGTAATCAGATGAGTTGTCGACGTTCTGTCTGCCACTGCCCAAGCTGGCTCACCCACATGTAAAAGGTGGAGTCTGTAAGTTTCCTTAAAAATAAAGTGTAAAAAAAGAAATTGATGAAAATTGATGATCTGACCCTGGTCTATGATGTGAAGTGGTAGTGTGTAAAGGCTAAAGGGACTAAAGTACAATAATAATGATGACAGATGACTTACTTACCTGAAGTAGCGAGTAGCCGAACCTGACTTTACAACACAAGACAAGCTAAATGACAATACTGAAATAGTCCCCAAAACAGAAATGACCTTAGTTAACACACTTGCCAGCTGTTTATAGATTACTAGCTGATATAAGAGTCACCTAAATCTGATCGGTCGCTGTAGGGGAAAATATACCATTCACCACAATGGAGAGAGTTTCTGAATGAACCTAGACTTAAACAGGAGAAGAAAGTGACCCAGCTAATGTTATTCTAAAGTGTGTATTCCCCCACGCCCCTGAATATAACATGATACTGACTGTACCGAACCATGTGGTACTAAACTGGGCCATTTGTGTTGTTGTTTTGCTGTTTTTATGTGCATGCATGATTGCCCAAGTATGACAAAAATATCCATACACATGTAGACCTGTTTTTGGAGGGAACATGTGACTGTCTTACCACTTTACGTACATGGCATTCAATTGCTCAGCTCTACAATGAAAATAAAATATCTAATGACCTCTCCCATTGAACAATTATACTGTTTTTGCTTTGGCTCACCCTCCCAATAGTGGTTTGAAAAAATAGCACACTAATATGAAACATCCAAATATATTTTCTGCATTGTGTGTGGTTGGCCTATACAATCAATACAACGTCAGGCCTTTTTAGAAAGACGTCCAGGAGCACATTGCTCTGTCAGGCATTGAATGGAAGAGCTATAGACCTTGTCATTGACTTGCAGTAGATCATTCTCTCTCTGAGGTAATCTCCCTATGTATATTAATCTGCTTCATTTCCATTGACAGTTTTTGGATTTGGGTCAAAAATATACAAATGAAATTTTTTATAATGTGAGAAAAAACCTGTTATCAAAATAGTGTTCCATTGTATAATCAGGTAAATGCACAGTCGTTGCTGCTTCAAACTCTATGTGTATTCTCTAGCATCAAAATGAGAAGAAAAAGACAAGCTGATGAAGGGCAGCTGCGGTCTGCTTTAAGGACTATATCTTCAGAGTTGGATGTTTTTTGTTGAACTGGAGCGTTAAAAGAATCTGGGATGTGGGACTTTTGTTCTTGAGGTTTACATGTCCGGACTGGGATTGGCAATAGCAGAAGTTGTGTAATAAAATAGTTCTGAAAGCAAACGTCAGAGCTTTTCACATTTGTGTAAATCATTACAGTGGTTTCTGTTGTGGCATCTCTGGAGGCCCATAAAACGTTTCTCCATGGTCTCCATGTAACTTTATTGACATAAATACATATACAGCATCTATAGCCTCTTCCACCACTACAAAATACACAATCACAAGCATATGCAATGTCTTGGTGAAGTATAAACTGGGGTGAGAATCGAACTACCAACCTTCCAGTTAGAATTCTTTCAATGTACTGTATATTATGGACATAGCTATAACATTGTGTAAACAGGTGTTTATCGTAAGCACATACAAAATGAAAATAAGCCAAATTCTAATGCTAGCTCGCCTTTTAATGTTTTCTGATGAAACACATTATGAACAAAAAAAAATTGTAAAAAAATTATTCAACCAGAGAGAGCAACATTGTGTTTCCTTAAGTGTCACTATTAAACTCAATTTGACTTATTTAGGTAACATCAACTTATATATAATAACATCAACTTATATATAATAATAATATATATAAATATATTTTTTAACCTTTAACTTTTATTTAACCAGGTAAGCTATTACGAACATGTTCTTATTTACAATAAAGACCTGGCAAAAAAGGAACACCACGGAAGATTGAATCTAAAAAACAAGTCTCATTTCATTTAGAAATCATCAGAGTGCTGCCCACTGCTAAAACACCCGACTCATAACTCTGATGCTCCAGGATGCGCTCTCCAAAGTGAAACTATATGTACATTCTGCGCATATAAAGTGAAGTACTGTTATTTTTGTACTATTTACTAATGAAGATACAAATCCACCAGAAACACCAGAACACTACATGTGTTTTCAGTCCATAATGTTGGGCTGCCTTTACCTACACTAAAACTACTAACCATTTCATTCAGTTGTGGCTAATCCAATTCTTTTGGCAATATCTAATGCCAAAGGAGATTATTGTGTGGACCTGTAAAGTTTCTCATATTTGCCTTATACACTGGTAGTAATCTGTTGTATTTCTAGTCCGGCCTGCTAACAGCCAACCACACTGTATTTAACCAAAGTGACACCTGAACAAAAAAACTCAAATCAATGGCTCATTTGCTGCAGCCCTTTTTCATGGAGGTGAATGGAGGGCTGGCAGTAATGAAAAAGGTAGCTAGCCTTAAAGTTATCATTTCCTTGTGTAAAGTGTCACTAGTGCTAAAAATCAATGACTAATTTAAGGAGGCATTGTTTAATTGCCTCCACTGGTGGGAAAAATGAAAACGGATGTGTGCGTAATGAAAAAACACCACTGGCCTTAATTCAGTCAGTGCGGGGCCCACTCGTAGACCCTTATTGATTGTCTGCTGGCCGAACTCCCTACTAAATCTAATCCAACCGACTAAAGGTAGACTGAAAGATAGCAATGATGTGGTTTTAATAAAGTGTTTGGCAGGGTGATTTCAGTTACCCCATAAAAAAATAGTTTTCCCTACAGGGTTAAATGGTGCTGTGTGAAAATATTGCTGAGGGACTGTTATTTCAACTCGATTGTTCAAACTGACTAAGAACTTAATGACTTTGAATACTTTAAAGGGGCTCTATGCTACTTTTTACTTCAGAGTCAGTGTGATCCTAAATGAGTTGTTGTGGGGTGAATGAAGCTTCCTTGCTAGGTTATATGTCCCTGGAAGTCTCGGGTCAAGTCACAGGTCTCACCAAAAAACACAAATGGCTTTTACAGAGAGAGCTCCAAGAAATACAAATATGCGGACATAGACCTGGTGTTTTTGTGTTGAACAGTAGCTTTATGATCGTGTAGAATCTATAGATTAAGTCTATATTCTTGTGTGTATTTTCTGTGGACAGTAATATTCTCTGAAACTGTAGGGGGAGCTCTGTGAAGGAGAAATGTGACCAAACCAGTGAAAAGTTGCATAGTTCCCCTTTAACACCAGGAGGACGTTCATTCAAAATTCATTAGCAAGATTTACACCATTTTTTATATAAATGTTATCAATATACAGAAATGAACACGATAGCATTATAGTTTGTGAAATGAGTCCAACCTCAGCTAATGACATAAGAAGATATTTAAATATAGAGTGAACTAACGTCCCACGTTACATTGGATTGCACGGCATTTTCAGCATCCCACAAATTGAGGCTGTGTCCCACATTCTGACATTTTATTTATCACAGTTTCATTTATTCATTTATATTTCATTTATTCATTTATCACTGAATACATAATGTCTTCTCCATGTGTTTTTTACCGTACTGTGGACTCCTAATTAAAATACATTTAGAGTTTGCGTTATGTTAAGTTACTATAGACCCTTCCTAGACAGTGTACCCGGAAATAAAACGAACCATAATGCATTAGCTGGAGAAATTAGCACTAGTCATCAAATATAGTAAACGTACACATGAACAAGCTGGTTTTGGTAACTCAACACATCAGCTACACGTAGGTAACGTCAGTGCCTGTTTGGAGGAGGGTTAGCCTACAGTTTGCGTGGGGCTGCCTGTGGTCTGACTCTTGCTCTTCACGGTTACTGCCTAAACACAAATAAACGCGGTTTATTCAAAGTGTCATCATTGAAATCCCAGGCAAATGCCTTGGTGTTTTAAATATGTGGTGAGTGTTCTCCCTATACCACAGACCTTTCAGCTGTTCACTTCTGCCCTCCGCTCTGGACACCCGGAGGTCAGTGGCAGGATTAGGCGTCTTACACCTCTTCCAGGAGTCGTGTCGTTGGCGCTCCGAAGGCTCCATGCAAATCCTGACTCAGAGTTCTCTCACCATTTATGGACATATGCTTTACATCCTGAGCCAGGGCACTACCGGTTAGTGTTGGGAGAATGTAGGAGGGGGGTGACGGTGGTCCTACCCCCCTGCAGCACACAGATGGCCTCTGGTCCTTGAGTCATCACGGAGCCATTAGCGAACACAGGTCCTTAGTGTGGCCTTCAGATTTGGGGTTGATGACTTCGGCCAATGGTTTTTAAAATGTCAATTCTTTTTTATTTTCTGGCAAAAAAGGTAACGTTAGATTTTAACATTAATCTGGAAAGATTTAAATGTGATTTTTTAGCTTTTGAGCCAAAAAAGCACTTTCTTATATCTTGCAGTTTATCTTTTAGTGTCTTTATTTAGTAATATTTTTGTTATTTGACCATCACTGACATTCCTGATCTTTTCATTAAAAAGTGATAATTACTGTGTTCTATTAGGTACAGTTTTGTTTGATCACAGGCCACTCTGCCATGCCCCGTGTTAATATGATAGGCATTTAGAGCCAAAATATATATATTATATATATATATATATATATATATATATATATATATGTGTGTGTGTGCGTGTGTGTGTGTGTGTGTGTGTACAGTCCTAGTCAAGGTGAGGACACACTTCCCCTCATTAACACTCATTTAATGTTCTTTTGGTACTGTATATGCCATTATCTATGAAAAAAGGAGATCTCAATTCAATAAAAAAGATCCATGTAATAATGTTCTAACAGGGACTTCTACAGTCTCTGTACAGACTCTGCTAATGTCCTATTAGTCTGCAATCTTGGGTGGATTTTCAGTCCATTCCTAAATACATAATAGTCACAAAATAAATGTTGGAAAATGTGGATGTCATATCTTAAAATGTATGGTATTTATTTAGAACCGGGTGATAGTCATTTCTAAATGATTAAATATTTTAAGAAGTGTGTGTAAGTTCACCCAAAAGTCAAATACCGCTAACATTTTGTGATTAGTATGCATGTCAATGTATGTGATTCAGGTTATAATACAGTTTGTATGGGGCCATCTCACACTAGGGACATGCTGTTATCTATGAATAGACATAGGTCACAATTCAACAAACCATTATCATTGTGTGCAGTAAATCCTAACCTAAAGTGTGATTCTGTTTGTGATGGTCTTCCCCCTCATTCTTGAGTCATCACAGATCCATTATCGTACACGTCCTGAGCGCGGCCTTCACATTTGTGACCCGTCTCTCCGTCTGCTGTTTACCATGGCTCTTAACTCCTCCTGGCCTCGGTGTTTGGTCAGGTTAATGGCTCGTGCTCGTCGTCGCCGGGCCCCGATTGGCGCCATATTTGAGCAGTAAGATGACACACTGCGCTAAATGTGTTTGGCTGTTGGAAACAAGTTGGCTTTTAATACAGTCTGTTTACACACAGGAGGAGAGCAAGGGGAGGCTGTCTCTGTCCGCGGTGCTGGGGTCTATCAGCCGACATAAATCATTCAGGCCTAATTCACAGGAACAACACTGGGGCAAAAAGCAGGGAAATGATAAGGCTTCTATAATGGAGGCCCCTATTACAGCGGCTGGCCACTTTAGAACTGTTTAGAGATGGGTTTGACAATCTACAGGCAGACAGAAGGACCAAAAATCACCCCCATTTTCAGCAAGGAACATTAGCAATTTCTTACGAAGCTGTTCCCAAAGGAAGACTCACCACAGGCTTCTTTTAACAACAAAGGAATATCGTTTTAAAGGTGCATTAGGCATTTTTTTGCACATTTCAGTCTATTTTGGAATCTTTTAGGTTACAATTTTATGTTTTGCAACTTCAAACACACACTATTTATCTAATACAAGCTGCTTTGTGGAGCTCCCACTTGGACTCTGGAAACTGTCTGTGAGAAACCTGTTCTTGTTTCAAGACAGGAACAAAACAACTTGTGGCGGTTTCCACTCCATGCTTCAGCCCCCTATATATATATATATATATATATGTATAGTTCTTTTAAAATGTTGGTCATATGAATGTTCAAAATTCCAGAACGGAGGTGACTGGAGGAAAAGTGAGTTAATTTTACAAAAAGCTAGTATTTGTGGTGAGCGATAGAATAATTCTGAGCAAATAATGAAAACACTATTATGGTCATCAACATTTCTGTAAGGACGTGTCCACCACCCAAAAGACTAACTGTTACTAATGTGTAGATTAAATAAACATATAATGTGAGGTACATTCACTAATGTTTCCTCATCTCCTGAAGGTTACAGCTAAAGTGGGTCTGGAAAGCAAAGAGTTTCACCATTCATAGTTCTCACTGAGAAAAGGCTGTATGTTGGGCTGATGTCAACACTCTGTGTGTCACACATTTTTGATTGTAGGTTGAACAGACCCTTTCAAAGTTTGTACACAGAAAGTTCTAAATTCTGGAATTGAGGCAACTGGAGGCAAGACCATAGAAATGTTGATGAATACAATAGTTTTTTTCATTGGATGCTCAGAATTATTCTATCTCTCACCACAAACACTAGTTTTGTGTCACGTTAACATGAAGGGTCTATAGATACTTAAAATGGAAATGGAGGAGACTGGAGGCACTAAAACAGAGTAGGATTTTCCCGTATGGTAAAACATAAAAATCAAGAATTTTGCCTTCAGTCAAAATGCTAACTGTATGATGTACACATCAAACATAGAATGTGAGGTACATTCTTTTTGTGGCTATGATGCTTAGTTCTCCATTGAAAATGTATTATGGTCTTGCCTCCAGTTGCCTTTGAAAGGGTCTCTATATTGCCAGGTCAAGTGTAAGTGTTTACCGCTGTGTCCAATCTGTCTTGAATGTGGATGTAAAAATGAGCCTATACAGACTGCTTATCACTTCATATTTACTTCATAAAGAACCCTTTAAAAAGAGTCATTACCCATTTCTTCAGAAGGTATTCCCAAAATCCAAAGTGAATGTCTGATATTGTTTTGTAAAAGTTCGACATCTGAGGCCGGTGTGCTGCGGGACACATGTAGGCTATAATTGTTTATCAGTGAAGGATGAAAGGCGAGTGAAGCTGCTGACTGCTCACTCCCTTCTTACCCCTGCCCGAAACACAGAGGCCCCACCCCGCTCCGAAACACTGTGACAGGAATAAATAGGCCAGTGATCGGGGTTTGGAAAGCTGTGAAATTGGATATTGTGATGCTCTCCGGAGTGGTTTGAGACTAGACTGTGGGAATGGTTTAATCCTATCACGGCCAATGTAAGACGGGCTAATCGTCTAACTGAGCCTGCGGGGCATGGTCTGCTCTCTCAACAGGGATCTATGAAGGATCTTTTCACAGACACTACTAATGTCCCTTTAGTCTGCATAGGGTGTAGGGCTAACACAAAAAAATGCTTTTGGTATATTAAGAAATGTACTGATAGGAAAATTCTACACCGATATTTCTGTTACCACTTTGGCCAACATAGATTCTGATACTTTGTGAATATTATTTGGTAGGCTGTGTATTCTGAGCAACCAGAGGGTCGTCAGTTCGAATCCCTGCCCGGGCACATACTGCCGTTGTGTCCCTGGGCAAGACACTTAACCTACATTGCCTTTGAAAGGATGTGTTTGTGTGAGTGGTGTTTGGTGGTCGAAGAAACCGGCAGCCACGCTTTTGTCAGTGTGCCCCAGGGCAGCTGTGACAAGTAGCTTATTACCACCAATGTGTGTTTGTGGTGTGAATGAAGCTAAACCTGAATGCAGGTTTGTCTTATTGACCAGATGAAAGATTTTAAATCATGTATTTTCAAACCATGTGTCAAATTATGGTACGTCTCAAAAAACCATTCCATCCATCCATTTTCTTCCGCTTGTCCGAAACCGGGTCGCGGAGGCAGCAGTCTAAGCAGGGAACTCCCGCCTTCGACCACCGCCCGATCCACATTGCACCAGCCCTTTATGGTACC
>JAVQKC010064138.1:0-10057 GCA_036025475.1 Philypnodon macrostomus
GGAATTTTCCAAATTTGGCAAAAATATTCTTCACAAACATCCAGACAAATCAAAAAAGTCAAATAGACCCTTCCCATGTTTGTCATGGTTTGGGGGCGAGGCCTCTTAATTGCTCATTAATAATATTAAAACCCTTAAAAAACACACAATGTCTGATTAAGGTGCCAGTTGGTGACAGTTGTAGCAGACGTACGGGGCAGAAGTATGGGGCCGTTTCGCCGATATACACCTTGCTGTCGGGGACGACAGCACAGGCCTAGTTTAGATTTGTATTATGTTATGTTAGAATAGGATACACAGAATATTTACGGCAATACAATATATGACATTTTTATTTTGGATGAGAAAATATATTAACACACATTTATATGATTTATAAGATTTCTGAATGAGTTAAAACATACATTTATAGGTGTTAATATTCAGCATCTGTTTATTATTTATAAATTATACATTATATTGGTGGCTATGTGAATCTCTTCTATGTCTCTATAGCCCTTTAAAATGTTTGTCATATGAATCTTCAAAATCCCAGAATGAAGGCGACTGGAGAAAAAGTGAGTTAACTTTAGAAAAAAAATGTGTTTGTGGTGAGGGATAGAATCATTCGGACCATACAATTGAAAAAACTTTTATGGTCATCAACATTTCTGTAGGGAACAGTAAAACCTAAAAATCAAGAATTCTGCCACAAACCAAAAGTCTCACTGTTAATAATGTGTACATTAAATAAACATACAATGTAAAGGTACATTCATTAATGTTTCCTAACCAGATTCTGACATCACCTACATGTAGCAGAGTGGTTGTTATTTGTCAAAACCATCTTAATTAGTGATATTTTGTGGCTTATTCTAATTTCTTCTTTGAAAATGTATTATGATCTTGCCTCCAGTTGCCTCCATTACGGAATTTAGAACTTTCTGTTTACAAACTTTGGTTCACTTACATACATCCAAGTTCTGGTCACGTCTATTGGAAAAAAGTCAGTGCCAAATAATAACTATTTTTTTAACCTAATGTGATAGCAAGCATGCAGATTCTCTTTTAGACAATCACTGTGTGTTGCTTAAGGCAACAGCAGCTGATTTAGTTTTGGCTCTCCTGAAAAATCCCACTTAGGCCCCTTTGGCTCCAAGCCCTCACTGTGATCCATTGACTGTCACTGGGAAATGTCTATTATATGCCTTTTTGCTCAAAATATGAACCAAAAGAAAGCGTGTTTATTTGTATTATTTGTATAGTCATCATATTCAGAATAATGTAGTAGTAGTAGTAACAATAATAATAATAATAATAATAATAACAAATTGAATTTTTAGTGACTTGGCTTTGCACTTAAACATTATGGTTTATGGGTAAACTTCCAATGTATATACTGTATGAAGGATGGGCCTCTACTCTTATGTTTGACTTAAAAATGGTGTTGATTCAGCTAAAGGGATTCTGTCTGCACTGAGATAGTTTATAATGTGAGCAGACATCCATGCACGAGTGGAGCTTTAGGATACAGCTCTGAGAGAGGAAACCAATGTGTCTATCTATTGTACATCTATGTAAGTCTATGGACGCCCTGTATTGGGACGGGGTTCGCTCCAACCCTGTGCAAGTCCCTATGTGAGTCTAGTGCAGGTAAGAGAATCACATCCTTCCATAAAAGACGTTTATCTGTGATTTCCGCTGCTCGGATTAGGAGAACATCTTCCAACAGAATATTTGGGACTTTTTGGGGACCGACTCTAGCCCATTGCATTAAATTGCAGTCGACAGCAGAAAAGATGGAGTCTCTGGAGAATCCAATGGAAATTTGATGAAACACCCGAAGCTTAGCTGAGCCAGCAGAAGCTTTAGCCGCCACGCTACACAATGTAAAGCACATTTGCACACTCTACTTAACGTCTCAATACAGTCAGGAGCATATTATATACAAGGGTTTAAGGGCTTAAGAGCAGGAATTATACAGGTACAATACAGCGGGCCATTGGTCACTATTTTTAACACATCAGTCTTCACAAACACAACTTTCCTAGCTCACTTTTTTCAGTTGGTTTCCTAATAAAAAGAAGATAATCCTCTTAATGCACATTGTTGGGATGCACAGACATTCAGTGGGCACAGGGCGAGAGATGGACTTTCAAACTGCATGGAACATAACTGGGAGATATGTTTGGTTTTATACACTTATTGGACATTGTGTGAGGTGCTGTTGTAGATAAATAAAACAAAAAAACAAAATGACCCACTCCAGGTGAGTGGAGCAGTCCTGCCTCAAGTTGGAGGACAATTTCCATTTGTGCCGAGTTGTTACCATCAGTAGTTGAAGGGAGTCATAGCAGCTCCAGTTAGTGTGTACGGGTCAAAGTTATGTTTCAAACACCCCTGTCTTTTGCTTGTCACAGTAAAAACATTTGAAAGGATGTGCACAGTAATCCTCAGGTCTTTCACACTTTCAATTTATTATGATAATTATCCGCACGCAAAACGTCGCTACTCATCGCCACAGTGGATCACTGAAACGTTGCTACTCGTCGCCACAGTGGATCACTGAAACATCGCTAACTGTCGCCATAGTGGATCACTGAAACGTCACTACCTGTCGCCACAGTGGATCACTGAAACATCACTACCTGTCGCCACAGTGGATCACTGAAACGTCACTACCTGTCGCCACAGTGGATCACTGAAACGTCACTACCTGTCGCCACAGTGGATCACTGAAACAGCGGGAGAGACTTTGCTGTGTGTCTTTAGTTGTTGACCAGAATGGTGTAGTGTGCATTTCTCATGATTCTTGTTCATGTATAGCAGTGATTCCCAAACTGGAGTCCGTGAAAGTCCTGCAGGGGTGCCCCCAAAAGCCTCTACTTTAAGTCTTTAAAAATAAATAAAATGACCATGAACATATGTAGACAATTAAAATCATATTCAATCAGATATTACTTCAAGCAATGTATAGTTACCAGAAAAACAGAAATTTTGGTGAAAAAGGTGACAAAGTTTTGTATTAGGATTAAAGGGGCCTTGGGTGATTTTTGAATATTGAAGGGGTCGCTGCACTCTTGACTTTGGGAATACCTGGTGCAGTGTGTGTGACCCCAAGTATTTTTAGAATATCATATGCCTGCAGAAATCGTGTAATGTGACAAAAAAAAAAAAAAAAAAAAAAATTCTGTCTCTGTTTCAGAGCTATACCAAATCATACCATATCAGTATATGACCATGCATTTTTCTTATATATTTTTTTCTCTTCCAGCCCTGCTCCAGGCTGTGCGGGCATTGATGATTGTGGGAATGGTCCTGGGAGCCATTGGTTGTCTGGTCGCTATATTCTCCCTGAAGTGCCTTAAAATGGGCAACATGGAGGACAACCTCAAAGCCACCATGACGCTCTCCTCGGGCATCATGTTGATCCTCGCAGGTACGGTAGTCAAGTAAGAGTACTGTTACTTCAAAATGATATTACTCAAGTAAAAGTAAAAAGTACTCAACCAAATAGGAGTAAAAAAGTTAGTAACGTAAATTCAGTTTAGTCGTTGTTTTGATGTATACAGTATTAGAAACAACATTTCTAAATCTCACTTCTTCTTAAACTGAGGCTAAATCCTTCACCCTGCAGCCAGAGGGTCACCGGTTGAAATCCCCACCTGAGCGTACACTGTCGTTGTATCCATGGGCAAGACACTTAAATGGGGTTGTGTGATTGGTGTTTGGTGGTGTCAGAGGGGCCGTATAGGTGAAGAATGGCAGCCACGCTTCCGTCAGATTGTCCCCAGGGCAGCTGTGGCTACTTATTTTCCTATGTCTAACTTTTCCAATAATCCCAGGGGTGTGTGCCATCGCTGGAGTGTCGGCATTTGCTAACCTGATTGTCCAGAGTTTTCGCTTCACCACGTACGCAGAAGGGGGCTTCGGGATGTTAGGGGGGTCTGCCAATGTGGGCGGGCTGACTGGATCACTCACACCAAGGTCAAACAACACAGTTTTATAATAAAATGGGTTCTAATGAGAAAATATTAAATGAGTTTATTTATGGATTACAGATACACTTTTGGTCCTGCTCTGTTTGTGGGTTGGATCGGTGGCGCCATCTTGCTGATTGGAGGTGTCATGATGTGTCTGGCCTGTCGTGGAATGGCTCCAGAGAGTCATGAGCGGTATGTTGTGGCTCTTGTGTTCTTTTAACTGTATAGATCAGAGATGGCCTTTATTATATTTTGTTCATTTTAAAATATGGCCAATTTGTCACTCACATTATACCGTGCAGTTACCAGTTGATTTATTATTTACATTGCTTCAAGATTGGCAACATTGAGTTTAGAATCTTTAACATTGGAATATTTTTTCACCAAAGTCCGATCAAAGGCCGCATGTCTCATTTGTCAAGAAACGTTTGCAGTTTTAAAACAATATCCAATTATATTCGAAACCCCATATGACCTTTTGGCCAAAAAGTTAAATTGCCCACCTCGGGTATAGATATTGTGTAATCCTGGCAAGGTCAGACACACACAGACACACACAGACACACACACACAGACACACACAGACACACACACACACACACATACACACACACACACAGTCCTCCTGGCTCCTACTGATGCTGCTGTCATATATTCAAGTAGTCAGCTGACCTTATTTTTTGGACACATATTGTTGCTGAACCTAGGCCTGACCAACTACAGGAGGCTCCGGTGCTGCAGGTATTTTTTGAGTTTTTTTGTCCAAAGGCGTCAGATTTCACAATGCCATGTGCCACTTTTTAATTTGTTGTACTTTTGTGTTTGGTTTTCTCTCAATGACATACATTTGTGTTCTGGTCCACCAGCGTAAAACAATCTTTAGGACTTCAAAGTGCAAGGTTATTGAAACATAGCTGAAGGTTCAAATACATTTAATCTTAGAAGGTAAGGGCTGAATTTAATCTTGCAAACTGTCATGACTGGTTGATTTTTAGTGTGTGATTAAAACTTATATGGTTCAACACACTCATTTGATTCTTAATAAATCATTTTTTATATTTCCTTTTGATTGTTATGACCAGTGTGTGTAAATAGTTTTTTCAGTCTGTTTTTGATACATGTAGGTTACAATTTTACATTTGCAACATCAAACACACAATATTTATCTAATAAATAACACTCTGATTAGACATCTTTCTCTTTAAGGGGGGGTTTCACAAAATAAATGTCAACTACTTTTTACATCTTCTGGGATATGAACAAATCCTTGAATCCCTCACAGTGGAACACACATCTACTCCAATCAAGGAGATATGTTGTTAAATGATGGATGCAACAATGCTTCTCTGGGTGAGGTTTGCTGACAGTGCAGGAGCCTCTATTTGTCGCTTGTGAACCCCATGGTGAATACATTTTCAGCTCTTGGAGAGGCGCTCCACTTGGTGAATGATACAAAACAGAACTTTGATTATGTGTTTGAGGTAGAAACAACATGATAACATAGTTTAAAGCTCAGAAAAGTCAATTTTGCATAAAATAGTACATTTAATGAATAATATCTAAGTAAAAAACAGCCCAACTAACTAACAATAGCTTAGTAGGAAGAACTTTGTGAGCCTTTGATAGCATAACTTCTCTTCTGGATAAAAATGAACAATAACACAATGCTAACAGTGTATGTTCCCTGTTCAGACCATGCATTTGTCATAGTCCATCGATTTGAAATGATCAGAGCCCCCTCAGCAGAATGTATTGTAGTTATTTAGACTACGGATAAAGTGTATAATGCAGACTTGCAAATGTGTGAAGGCTTGATGTTAACTTTTCTGCTCACAGGCCATTGTGGCTTGCATTCTTCAAAAGAAACTAGCCAATTTAGATTTTCACTAGCCACAAATAGTCAAAGGGTGGACACTGAGACATACATGGACAGACAACCATTCACACTCACATTCATTCACTAGGGACAATTTAGATTTCTTTGGGCGGTGGGAGGAAGCCGGACTACTCAGGGAGAATCCACTATAAACACAAGGAGAACACACTCACACCCCTTTATTCCTTTGTAGTGAGTCTAGGGCAATACCTAGACACTCTGTAGTGGTAAGTTTTCATTCCTTTTGTGTGGAAGTTCAGGAGTTCAATTCAACAATGAGGCACCCCAACATGTCACTGTTCCCAGATGTTGAAAAAGAGAGCTTTGCCTGGGCTAAATCTTGTATGTGTGTTCTTCTCATGTTATGCATGTTCTCCTCAGATATGACGGCATGGCGTACAAAGCGAACTCTCAGCACACTCAGATGTATCGTCAGGACCCCAGACCCCGCCCCAACAACTACAACGACTCGTACAAGGCCCAGAGCATGGAGGGGCGCCAGTCGCAACAGAGATTTGATTATGTTTGAACTTATACTTTTACACTCATGTCTTCTTTGCCATGCCATCTTTTTTAATGTTTTTTTTTACTGGGCTAAGCTAAATTTAAAGGTATTACAGAGGAATTTTGGCAACAATTAAGATACTAGTGCCTTTCAATGTCACACTCAACAATCAAGCAGCTTTGAACTTAATACAGACTACTACTACTACTAAGTCAACTGAACCATTAGTGTAAGATTTAGGACCAGATTAGCACCGTTAGCATATATGCTAATCACATTTTATTCCTTTCTCCTTCCTCTCTTCTCCTCTTCATAGACACTATTGTTTATTTTGCAGATACTTGCTTCAGTGTTCTTCTCAGCCAATGTACTAGTTAACAACAGAGCTAATGTGTACACAATCACAGACACTGACACTTCCTCATCTACACAGCAAGCTGACCAACAACAGACAGAGATACTACAGAGCTAAATGCATTATATGTATACCATGACTGGACCTGGATCAGATCTGGACCAGGACCAGACCAAGACCTGGACTTGGTTGTTTAAAGAATAACTTTATTTTTGCTTATAATCTGTATAAATACAGCTTTGATATTGCTGTCTATTTGTTCTTGTGCAACTTTTGTGTAAACATGTTTAATTCCTTAATCTTTAGCCAGAAATTGTCTAAGTGCTGCCCTCTTAAGGTTAAACAGTGAGTACTGCAGTTGAATTTCCCTATTGGTTCAAAAGCAGGGCTTGAGATTTCACATTTTTTACTTGAATTCATGTTTTTCCTTTAAAAAATATTTTCCCCAAAAAACAGCATTATGCTTATAAATGGTTACATACATTGAATAGAAATAGAATATGTTCAATAAATAAATACATTTTAAAAAATCCCCCATCACAAATAGATATTGTTGTTGTTTATCCAATTAGCGTTATCATGAAAACAATGGTCATCAGTTCAGCAGAGAGTGTATCTCCTTCCCTCCAGCCTCTCTGCATAAACAATGAAATAATTCAATAAATAACATTATTTTACTTAATATCAGCTCCAATAGTCTACTGGGACAGGTTTACGACAGAAGAGATAGAAAAAGACACAGTCTCCTAAGCTCAAGGAAAATAGATAGTACTTGGAGAGTCTTAGGCAGCTCATTTCCACAGATCACTCCCAAAATATAACCAAAAGCAGATGCAATAGTTAAAAAAAAAAAAAATCCAGGATCCACACAGTGATCCAGTGTCGATACCAAGAGTGACACGGCTGACAGAACTGTCTGGTCCGGGGCGGGCGCATGCTGATAATATCACATATAATAAAAGCACAATTAGGTTGTGAGAGGATATACTATTTAAAAACACATTCTATAGATACTAATTAAACAGAAAATAAGTATTTATAATTTATTTTAAATATTATCTACAGCTAGCATCTCCATCCAGGCTAATCTACGGCAACAACACTTGTGGCCGAGAGAGCTATCTTTAGTTATCGTGGACTATTTCTGTTTATAAAACCCTTGGAACTACTGTAAAAGCTCCCGAGGGCAGAAAAATAAAGTAGGATAAACAGAGAAAGCCTCTAAAGTTCAGATGTGATGAACCAATTAACATCATCATTATGATCATTACAAGAGTCTTACCTGATGTAATACACTTTACCAGGGTTGAACATGTATTTTATATATCTTTTTAATGTGGTGTGGTATTATATGTAAAAATATATCTACAGAATCATGTATATTTAGATTTAAAAAAAATAAAACTGCAATGTATTTGTGTAAGTGGTCTTGTGGTAGATTAGCTCGGATGAAGAGGCTAGCTGTAGATAATATTTTAAATATTATAATCTAAATAGATATGTATTTTATGTTTAATTATTAAAATCGCTATTTATAAAATATGTCCTCTCACAACTGTAAGAGTTGTCATTGTGTCAAAGGCTATGTGACGTTATCAGCATGCTCTAGCCCTGGACATTTTTGGTACCTGCACTGGATCATTCCCAAAATCGAATCAATTGTTCCTTCCCTGAAAATTTCATCCAAATCTGTTCAAGCGTGAAGTAGTGGGATTGATCATGGGGTTGGCTGACACACTGTAGTCTTATAGTCTATGAGTTGAGTCTGGATGTCCTCATTTTGTTACCGTGAGTTCTTTCCTTCTCCTGCCACCGCCCAAATACATGTATGTCATAGACTTAAATCAATGTGAAATTGAATAGTTGCCGCTGTCCCGCCCAAGGCCCAGAGTTGCAGGGTATAGGCTCTAGTCAACTAATGGGAATAAAATTGTTACGGAAATATTAAAGAGATAGTGTGGCAGAGGTATAACGCAAATGTCTTACCCTCATCATAGTTACCACATCTTTGTTTGTGTCCATGATTCCATTCCCAAAGCATTATTATTCAATACTAATTTAATACATACGCTACAGAAGATATACACTTAAGCATACGTTTTCAGAAAAGAACATTTTCTTTTTGGCGTATCAGACAACTTGGTCAAATGTTGAGTCTCTTTTTGTGCTGAATCTTTCTCATGCATAAGTCATAATGGTTCATAGAGTTAATACAGTAATATAATAATAAATAGCATAGGCATGCACTGTAAAGTAATAAGTAGAACAATGGCTCCATCTAGTGGTTGTAAAATGATGGTTCCTGACTAACATTAATGTTGCTGAGTAACTTTTCAGTAGGTCAACACACAAACACCAAAATCATAAAATAAAATAAAAAACACCTAAAAAGTACAGAAATATATTAACACTTAATAATGGCCAATGGCCTAATAGTGAAATCAGCAATTAAGAAAAACAACTAAGCAAATTAGTAACTGCACTTTGACTTTGCATTAGGGATGGGCGACATGGTGATACAAATCTAATTGTGATATGAAGTTATGATAATCAACTTAATCTGGGAAGATGGTTGAATTCGTGATACAGTGCATCCATTTAGCTCAGCTCTTCGCCATCATTTTTACTGTAACAATGTCAGTGATCATATTACTAAAAAACATTTTTTTAAATGGATGGACACTGAATTTGTAGTTCAAATGGTTTTCAGGAGACACTGGCAGCAGTAAGTCACTGTGTAAGACAAAAAATACAAAGCCAACTTAAATTGTGATAAAATTGTGACCTTAATCTTCATAAAATCGTGATATTGTATTTTTACCATATCACCCTACCCTACTTTGCATTATTTATTTATGCCTCACATAATGGCTTTGAAGCCCCGCTTGTCTTTTCATAGAACTAAATACAATTAGCCCACTTATAATATTGACCTAGAATAAGTACTATTGCTTTGAACAGCAATTACTGACTTACTTAATTATTCAGGACTTGATTTCAGATTAATTAAAATTGAAAGAAAGCTGAATCTCACTGATTCTCAATTATAATGAAAGACAGTGTTGAGCATTTTTCCAAAACACAGAGATGGGATGAGAGATTAGATACGGTATCATGAAGGTATACAAATACATTCAGGTTTTTAAAGATGGTCTCAGGGGAATTCTATTGATATGAAAGACTGAAAAATGGACCAAAACAACAAGAGTTTAACAATATAATCACCAGCATACATATATAAGTCTCAGTATCTATCTATCTATCTATCTATCTATCTATCTATCTATCTATCTATCTATCTATCTATCTATCTATCTATCTATCTATCTATCTATCTATCTATCTATCTATCTATCTCT
>JAVQKC010064141.1:0-16414 GCA_036025475.1 Philypnodon macrostomus
TCAGGTATATTTGACAGCCTCTAACGTGCACATACTTTGCCTGGTTAGGCTCAAACCTGAAATACCTAATTACCCCCCGGCCCTGAACACATCTGACTAATATGATGGCAGTTACCTCCATAGCGCCCCCTACTGACAGAAAGAAGAATGTAGTTTTAGGGATTTTTTTTAATTTGGCAAAAACATTCTTCACAAACATCCAGACAAATCAAAAAAGTGATTAAGGTGCCCATTGGTGACAGTTGTAGCAGACGTATGGGGCAGACGTACGGGGACAGCACAGGCCTAGTTGTAATAGTAGTCATACCTTCTTCCTGGTTCCACACGGCCAGCACTCTGAAGATAAAGGCACTGAAGGTGGCAGCAAAGAAGCCCCTCCAGTAGTTTCTCACAGCGAAAAATGTGGAGGTGACCTCAATACTAAACAGCACCCCTGCGAAAAAAATACTGCAATTATTCAACATAATTTACATTGTACTTCCTTATAGTTACTAGGAATAACTGCATTTGAGTGATTAGAAAACATATTGCAAATGGAAAAACAGTGCTAAAAAAGGCAGGTTTAATGTTCAAGCCTTTGTAGCTCAATGAGAAAAGAAAATCAATCAAACCTTTAATGGTTTGCATTGTACCAAACCTGCTGCATTTGAGAAAAAAACAAAACACTTATTGACCCCCGATCAGAGAGCTTCCCTAATTTAGCCAACCAGACTTGATGAACCGTGGCATCTCCAGGCTTTCAGCAGGACAAGTACCCCCCTTATCTGATTAACTCATGTAATTATCCGCTATAATGAGACAGCGTTCAATCAGAAACTGCAGCCATGTAGTCTCACCTCCAATAGGGGCAGCGAAGCAGCAGCCTACGCCCACAGCACAGGCGGCCGACAGCATTTCGGTGTTTCTCAACTCGTTCTGTCCAAAGAGAGGCATAGACAAGCATACAGAAACCTCCACATGCAGCAAAACATTCACGTATTTTGGCACATTTATAAGACAACAGGTAGACACGTGCAAACAGTGTGTTTCTCATGCATTTCTAATGAAAAAGCCAGCTGTGCTTACAAAATAGGGCTGGGCTTAGTGAAAAACTGTAATAATCTTGCCCATGACAATTATCACCATCATAATTATCATGGATTACAATGAGATATGCACTCTTTCATTAGAAAAAATATCCCACCTTCAATAGTTGAGCATATTTGCAGTACAAACCTTGTCAGTAAACTATAAGGGCAAAAAAACAAAAATAATTGTCCATTAATTGCAAAAACAATGAAGTGTTTACTTTACTATGATGAGGTCATTGCACCCAGCCCTTATATAAGACATAACTGCAGTCTATATAAGTGTCAGGACTTATCGTATCGACATTATTATATGATCTGAAATACGAGACCATTTCCAACAGGGCATTTTCTATTTCATTTTCATTTATTCATTTCATTTTTTAACTTATGAACCCGAGAACAAAAATATTTGAGCCAAAATGTGGGCCCCGATTACTAGAATTCTTGTTGCTAAAAAAATATTATGAACAATTTATTATTATGTAGTAAATTGTATTTAACTAACCTGTTATTTTAGCTTTGGTATATCTTAATCTATTTTCTATCATAGTGGCAGATAATTAGCATTCACATTTAAAATTACACCATTCAAAGACATTGTTTGTTTATCAAGACAAATACACTAAAATGAATGTGTGTGTAATTATGATTGTCAGACGCTATAACTGATTTAATGGCATTACTCAGGGCTGAGTGTTGACGTATGAAATGAGATGTTTGTACAAAAATCCGACGGGACACAGATCGATGCCTCTCTGTGACACTTCATTGAGCACATTCAATGGTAAAGCATCAGCCGGCATCAGTTTGAGTAATGGACAGCATGGTTTATTAATGATGATAGTATTGGCACAAAACGGTCTGACTTATGTGCTCATACCTTGCTTCCCTCACACGGCTCTTCCTTTAGCGTAAACAGTGAGGGAGAGATATAAAGACAAGCGTGAGTGTGTAGAAATTACCTTATTATCCAAAGCCACAACATTAAACAAGTCGTGAGTGGGCCTCTGCAAACAGCACTTCACTTTACTGCATTAGCATTTCCTCAGTTTGATTAGTTTTTAATGGCCAGGTGTTTGGATTGTTTGACATGTTTTTGTGCAATCTTCTGATGTCTGTCTTGCGCCACACTGGGGGCTGCTGGTGCATGGAGGAGAGCTCTTGCAGTGATAGAGGCTGAGATTAGTCCAGGAGGTTTAGAGCAGGGGCCCGTGGTGTGGTCTCGCTTGAGTGAGACTGTGTCCTGAAAGAGGAGTCAAAGGATTTCACATTCTTCTTTGGTTTTACACTAAGCGCATGTACAGGCATGTAATAATACCACAAAGATAAGACACCATCTCAGGAGGCTTGGCAAGCTTACAGTTTCAAACACACTGTAGCTGTGATTAGTTTGTTTAACTCATGTATTTACTTTATAATGATGTTTAAGTGCATTATGTAATCTTTTGTGCGTTCATTTCTGGCTGTGCTATGGAGTCAAAAGCTGCCTCAAAGTAACACTGTTGTGTCTGACATAAATGATTAAGTTTAGACTGCCTCAAACACTGACAGAAGACTATCTATCTGCAGTACAGTCTAATTTATATGAACTGCAATTGGTCTGGGAACATACTAAACCTCCATGGACTAGAAATGAGCATGATTGGCAAAAGATTAGTGTTTAACATAAACTGTATGTTGATAGCTAACCAGTTACTATTAGAAGTACAGCCCCCTGAGTGTCATTTTACCCCATTATTTGTTTATATATTACAGAGCTCCTAAAGTCCTAAAAAGGGGCGGCAGTGGCGCAGTGGGTAGGTGCTTGCCCTTCAACCAGAGGGTCGGTGGTTCGAGTCCCCGTCTGAGTGCACACTGTCGTTGTGTCCCTGGGCAAGACACTTATACCACATTGCCTATGAATGAATGTTGTTGTGTGATTGGTGTTCGGTCGTGGTCGGAGGGGCCGTAGGTGCAAACTGGCAGCCACGCTTCCGTCAGTGTGTCCCTACATAGTAGCTTACCACCATCAGGTGTGACTGTAGAGTGAATGAATAATACAGAAAAATATGTAAAGCGCTTTGGGTGTCTTGAAAAGCGCTATATAAATGGAAGTTATTATTATTATTATTATTATTATTATTATTATTATTATTATTATTATAGAATGTGTTTGGGATGTATGTGTTTGATAGTGGTCAGAGTGACTGTATGCATGGTATGGCTATGTCTATGACAGTCTGCCACAGGGCAGTTAAGGCTACATACATGATTTTATTACCAGCAATATTTCAATAATGTCTTTACAGTAGTGTTAAGTCCACAATTGCAAGCTGGTTTTATTTATGATTATAGAGCCCAAGGACAATGTGGACATCAAAATTATTTCTGAATGACAAAACAAAAATTCTTATCTTCACGTCAGCACCAGAACAAAACATGAATGTTGATGGTGTAGAAGAGTAAAAAAAACTTTGAAGAGGAATAATGCCAAGCGTGAGTGACAGAGACAGTAATCAGGCAGGAAAAGAGCATGCCGTCATGGCTGTCTGATTAATGTTTGCCCTTTGAGTGTATTGACAAAGTGGATCCGACGTTTGGACTGGGTGTGCAGTAATGTAGAGAGAGGGTTTCATGCTGGGCTCCATGATGTACTTACCCACCAAAGGCCAAAGGTTAGTATACTGCTAGTACAAGCAACAATGATGGAAATTATGTGGAGTTTTCTCTAAAATTAAAGTGCTCCGGACTAAGACAAAATGAACAACGAGGCAGAAAAAACCTGTTATGCCAAAAAGGTTGATACGCATTGCATAAATTGGGTCATTTACGTAGAGATTACCTTAAAATGTCATGTTTTTTACCTTTGAATATACTGTATGTCTTTTGTTACTTTGCCAAATTCAGTGTTGTTGTCCTGAAATCCAACTCCATTACAAAAAACACACACAGCTATAATATAATATCCACACAATTCAACGTGCAACACATAGGCATGCTTTTCCTTTTGCCTTCCTGGAAAGAGAGCAGTAGCCGGTCAAACGTGGTCTGCAGCCGCTTGTGGAGACTGCTCCTATAATAGCATGTCATAAAGGAGTGTAAAGCTCATCAGAAATGTAATTCACGAGCGGCCCAGGAGTAACAAAGCTGCCTCAGAGGTTTTTGCCCCGAAGCAGAACAAGCGAGTGAGATTGAGAGAGCCACAAAAAGGAAGTAATAAACATACAATGGCTCAGCAAAATGTAAATACCAGGAGACCAAGTGTAACTAACTTTGTAGACTGTAGACATTAAACAGTCTAGTGGTGTGGTTCTCAAACTGTGGTGGGTTGACGACTAGTGGTACATGGAGTTTGTCAAGTGGAACCTGGTTTTAGTTAAGACCTGGTTTAGTCAGATCTGACCCTGGTTTAGTCCTATTTTTGACCTGATTTGGATTGGTGTAATCCTGGTGTAGACTTGGTTTAGATCTAATTTAGATCAGGTTCAGCCCCGGTTCTTTCCTGATTCAGGCCTGGATTATAGTACATTAGATTTATACTTGGTTTAGTCCAGATTTAGACCTGACTTAGTTCTGCTTCACTTCTGATTTTAACCTGGTATAGTCTTGATTTCCTCTAATTTAGACCTGGCTAAGACTTGATTTAGTCGTTTCAGACCTGGTTTAGTTTTTATTTAACATTTTTTATGTCCTTATTTGCCCTGATTTAGCCCCGCCCCAAATCTTTTTAAGTTGATACTTGGAGCAAAAAGTGAAAACTACCGGTCTATTGCACATCCTTTTTGAAAAATGAGTCTCACACTATAATGCACCAAAATGACCTCATCCATCTCAGTTTAACCACCAAAGGATTTCACTATTATTTTCAAACGTAAGGCCAAGCTGGAGGGCAAAACCTCAATAATCTCCAATCAACGCAATCAATGATCCAAAAACAACTTGATTTATAATTTTTGGAAAAATCTATAATATCTACGGTACGCACACAAACTTAGGTTTCATCAGTCAACCACGAATAGCTCTTTCTCCAATCAATACAGCATTGGGTGGGCTTGTGTGCTGAAGTGCTGCTGCTGAGTCCGCTGCTTTTTTGTTATGCCCCATGTTCACTACAGTAAAGACTAAGCAATAAGGGCCTAGTGCTTCACATGGGACAGATAGAAATTAATCCAGTAAGTGCTACTACAACAATAAGGATTTTAAAAGCACATTCAGTTATAAGGAAAGTGTGGAATTCAATTTCACTTATATTCTTTCAAGTGAAGGGTCATGGGTGACATTAGAGGCAATCAATTTAGTAACACAGGGAGGACTAGACTAGAGATTGTAGTGAGACGGGCTGAGGATTGAACCCCACAACCTGCTAGCTAAGAGGCAAGACCACAATAATAATAAAATACTAATAACTTCCATTTATATAGTGCTTTTCAAGACACCCAAAGCGCTTTACATATTTTTTTGTACTATTCATTCACTCTACAGTCATACCTGATGGTGGTAAGCTACTAAGTAGCCACAGCTGCCCTGGGCACTGCACTGACGGAAGCGTGGCTGCCAGTTTGCACCTCCGGCCCCTCCGACCACCACCAAACACCAATCACACAAGTGATCTTAAGTGTCTTTCCCAGGGGCGCAACGACAGTGTGCGCTCGGACGAGGACTCGAACCACCGACCCTCTGGTTGAAGGGCGAGCGCCTACCCACTGCGCCACTGCTGCCACAAAGCATACACAGTGTGAACCTTCAATTGGAATTACTATAATGTATATTCTTTTTTTTTTTTTTTTTTATCAGGAAATATAGCTACATTGCTGTTGTGGAGACCATGACAAATACAATAATGTTGCTTTAACTGGCTTGTGGCACCTGTTTAAGTTTTAAATTAGTTGATTATAATTGTATTTCATCTTCAATGCACAAAACCAATGTCCACTTTCCATCCTGTTTTATGTCTGACTTTGCAGCTACGTGTGTACGGGGACCTGTCCCTTTTAGCACCCTGCCTGGCGCCATCGAGACCGGACTTTATAAAAACTAGGCCACGACTCGGAGGAAGAACAACTTATCTTCCAACAGTTTAGACGCTAGTATTACACGCCCAGCACAGACTTCATTAGCGGTCGTACGGTGAGTCACAAACCCTAATTAATTGAGTTTTAGGGACCTCTCTTGGTTTCACTTAATGTAGCGTCCAGGTAATGTAGAAACCCTGTTAAATAATGTACAGGATTAGGCAAAGGTGCTTTTTGTTTTCACAAGCGTTAGCCTGTCGTTCTAGTTTTGGAGTTTTTCCATGACACAGGGGCCACTGTGGTAACTTTATGGTGGTAATTACAACTGGGACTGGACTTTACATAATTTAGTTTTCCATATTCAGGATTTATCATTCAACCTTCCTTTTTTGAACATATAAATCATAATTATAAAGCTAACAATCACCCATAAGCCTTACAATCTACAATACAATAAAAACACACAAAAAAGAAAAAAAAAACTAAACAATATACTGTTATACATCAGTGTTTGAAATATTTAAATATTTTATATTTTGGGTAGTATCACTTTAGCCCATTTTGCGTGATAAAAAATCCATATCCCATTAAAACTCAATTGTTTTAAATCAATACATACAAGGAAGGGAAATAACTTAACACAAATATACACTGCCTTTCCAATAACTCATTTTACAGACAATTAAGCTGCCTTTATGTTTAATTATGTGGTATACAAACAACCAATTAAAAAATCAAGATAATGACGATAGGATGTTAAAACCACTGCGGTCCATCTATTGCAGGCATTCACGTAAGATGTGAGCTTTACCGTTGCGTGTGTACCATGGTGAGATTCAACAAGGGTCCACTGTCACTGCTGCTGTCAGTGACAATGTAAAGCCTGATTCAAACACAGCTCTGATCCTATCTTGTGATGGTCTGCCTCCTAATATAGCCCTGTTCTAGTCCAGTGAACAACAACCAACTGATCTGTAGATATCAGATTCTCACACAGCCAATCTGTCCATTTAGGGCCACAATATAACACATGACCAGTCATAAAATACAATGATATATATGCTAACTAGACACTATTAGGTAGTTATCTGCTATTTACTTTTGAATGTTATAGCTAAACAGCCTATAACTGCTGAAGTTCATATCAGGCATCAAAGAAATATGATTTAAGTAACTTTGAATATGACATAGTAGACCATTCGGCATTTTATGAAAAAATACAGGCATTTCTACATAGATAATGAACCAAAAAAGAGAAAATATCCAATGAGTGTCAATTTGTCATGCATTTAGATATTTGATGTCAGATATTAGAGAATGGTAACAAAGTCTGCAGATATCTGACCACATGAAGACAAAACATGAAGCAGGTGGGCTACAGCAGCAGAAGACCACATTGGATGCCACTTTATTAGGTACAATGTGACCAGGTCATGTTTGTAAATGAGAAATGGTTCTCAAAGTTTACCTGGATAAATAAAGGTTGAATAAATAAATAAAAATCAATGTCTACCTAAGAAACTAGCCAGTGAGAGTGTAGATTGACATAACACTGGCAAAAGTTGGAAAATTACACTTCAGACTTCAAAAGCAGTATTGTGCAAATGAAATGAAATGTAGATTATCTCGATACTGCTGGACTTTATTGTCGCTCCCGGCAAAATACAATCTCCAGTCATTTTCAAGGACTTGACTATCTGCTTTTGAGTGATTTCATGCAGCGTTCTGGCCTTGTATCACTACCATCACTGCGCTTCAGACACTTTACAGATCAAATGTAATTCATCACTCGGAGTTGGAGAAGTGCTGATTTCTTTGACATAAACTGATACAGAGGAAGTTCAGCTGGCTCTAAGAAAATGCAAGATGAAGCTGCAGCACTATCTCCCGGGACATGCAGCCCTCAAAAATGTCACGTCTGACATGGTTTATGCTTGTTCTTCTGCAGTTAACAACCACAGATAAACAGACTCCCTCAAGGCAAATAGTCATTCTTCATTTGCTCCTCTGTCTGCACCATAAGGAAATTTGTCCTCTGCATTTGACCCATCCCCAACCTTTCGGGAGCAGTGGGTCCATCTCCAGGATCTCGGTCAGGCTGTACCTAGCTGGAGGATTAACCTTTTGTGCATGTTTTGGGTTGATGAAGGAAACCTGAGTACCTGGAACAAAAAACACCCAGACACGGGGAGAAACATGTAAACTCGACACAGAGAGAGACCCTGGTGCTGTGAGGCGACAGTGCTAACTACTGCACCACCGTGAGTCAAATGTGCTGAAATGGTCCTCTTGTTTTTTTTTTAGTTTAGCAAAAAGAAATAGACTGGTGTAATTTAGACCGTTGCATTACATTTTCATAATATTTGTTACTTATAAAATTGCAAAAGTAAAATTTCTAGTCATAAAGTCTCTAAAATAAAAGCCCTGTGATATACAGGTGGTTGGAGCAATGACCAGTTACTCGCCAGGCTGACACAAAGACATACACAGTCCAGTCTCCAAGAAGCTGGAGAAAGAACCACCCTATGATAACTAAATGATGCTATGCTAGCTGATCAATACTGGTTTGAATTGTAAACTAAAGGTCAAAACAGTTTTAAAAATTAAGCATTTTATAAGGTCAGACTGTCATATAGGCAAAACATGTGACATAGAAAAGCAATGTAGCCAAAATGTCCAGTGTGCAATCTGAATATAAACTGATCAAAATAAAAATAATTCATTCCATATTTTTGAAAGCAAAAAGCATGTGTTCAAACCAACCTGAAACATACTGACTGCTGTCGTGATAAGCCCTCTTTGGTATTGGATTGGCTTGCTCCTCTAGTTACACCAGTACAAATCCCAACAGAAAACCCCACTGGCAAAAATACTGTGGCGGTTGATGCATTATTCATTATGTTATTTTTCTGTTGATGCAGATGATTTCTTGCCCTCTTTTTCTAATGTTCCCAAAATTGGATTATGTACCAGTCAACATTTTTCCCATCCTAAATTAGACTTTAGTGGAAGATTTTTTCAGAAAATCACATTACTCCTGTAAAGATCTAACAATATAATAAAACAGACAGAGTTTTTACGTTAGTATTTCCAGTAAAGAGTTGAGATGAAGTCTCCCACCTTCCCGGCTTTGCTTTAATGAAATCCCAATTTGTACGACCATACATTTTTTAAGCCTCATACAAATAATAGCAATCATTCAGAATAACAAAGCTGCCAGATATTGATTTGATTCCGCTTTTAAAAATGTTAGCTTTGCTGATCTAAGTGAGAGGGGGAATATTATGTATTTTCATGCTTTCTGAATTAATGTTGTTTACCTTGACATTAGCATTTGATGTTTTTTTAATTTCTCTTTTGAGATCTGTTGCTTTCACTCAGCATTAGATCACCAGATTAGGTCAATGTCCATATAAGGACCTCTTTCCTCCTGTTGGCCAACCACAGCAAGGTACGGTTTCTTCACCTAACTACGGCGAAAGATGAAGCCAACTGTTATCAAACATTTGTGAATAAAACAAAATAGTACTCCTAGTATGGTTTCAGTTTATTTGTCATATGCACATTCAACACAGGTTCAAAAAATTCAATGAAATGTTGTTTGTATGTTTTTAAGAGAGATAAATTAAACTTAATAGCATGGTAGAAAGCCCAACGTTAGCATAGGGCCTCTTCGATGAAATCCCATATATTTTACAAACACTATACAAATAATATCCTCAATTCAGAAACAACAAAGCTGACGGAAGTGGACATCTGGTGATTAGAATTCAGCCTTTTCAAGTGTTAGTTTTGCAGATCCAAGTTAATAAAAGAAAAGTGATTCAAACACGGCCGCCTTTGTGTCATTGTAATGATATCAGATCAATCACACAGACGATGGGAGGAGGATGCGGCGCGGCCATTTGTTCCCATTCGCTCGGCCCAAATACAAATAAGCACCAAGATCACAGACGGCCAGGGCAATATGTCAATGCTGTTATTGAATCAGGCTACCTCCAGTAGCTTATTGCCTAAGGCTGGGAAAATGGTTGAAGGCACAGAAAGGCAGACATGGCAAGCATAGAAAGGGAACTTTAAATATTGGAAATTACAAAGAGTGGACTAAAAATGAATGCATTATTTGTAAAAAGAGGACTGTTAGTAATCAGTAGGATTTTATTTTTATTTAACCTTTATTTAACGAGGTAAGCCAATTGACAACCAATTCTCATTTACAATGGCGACCTGGCCCCATTCATTCCTAGGCAGGGACACAACGACAGCGTGTGCTTGGACGGGGACTCGAAACACCGACCCTCTGGTTGAAGGGCAAGCGCCTACCCACTGCACCACTGCCGTCCACAAAGATGCTAGAGGCGCAAGCTCATTTGTCACTTATTTGTTCTTTCTTATCTCAAATATAGATTCCTTTCTTCCATTTACTTTTGCCAATTTTAGTTTCTTAACTGAGGTGCAGATTGAACAAGGACAATAAAAAACATTCATTTGCGAATGGCAGACGGCGACAAGAACTTGATGGAGTTCTGCTATCTTCGTGTTTTGCTACTTTTATTTGTACGTAATAAAAAAAGCATAATAATGTGGGCTGTTTCAAAGCCCAAAAAATCTTCACGTTCCCTAAAGCAAAGCAACTTCATCAAACGTTTAAACATTCACCTTTCTTTTCTCCACAGACAGTTTAAATTACAAGCTTATTTGAATACAAGAGACAGCCACATCATTGCAGTCCACAAGGAAGATTTATCAAGCTTGGACTGGCCATCAAATAAAAAGTCCTTTTGCAGCTTTCTTAACAGACAAAGTGACTGCATATAGTGTGAACCAGGGACTCCATACCAACCTTCTTTATGAGAAAGTGTACGCTCTCATGGCGGCTATAATGACAGTCCAGTGAAGAGGCCAAGGCACTTATTGGAAACTGGGGAAAAAAAATGGTCCATGCCTATAATTATAATCATTTGTCATCTGGAAGTGTTTCAATAATGGAGAATCTCAATAAAAAACCTAAGAGAGAAAGGTCCCCTGGCCTTTCTTTTTCATCCACTGGTGATTATTATGATTACAGAGGATAGACAAGGAAGAGAAATGTGTTACACAACCTTCAAAGTTCAAAGCTTTCAGGACACAAAGTACAGATATGTGGAAAGAGTCTTTGATATACTTGGCCTGACACTACCTTGATCAAAGAAGGTATGTAAATTATTCGTTGAAGCTAGAAAACCCGCAGAAAACCCATAGTAAAATGGGGGGAACATGCAGACTCCATTCTGATAGATTATAGTTGGGTACTTGAGAATAGATTCCTCATCCTCCTTACAAATAAAGAGGTTGTTTTTGGTAAAACTAAAAGCAGTTTTGCCGTTGCTTGGTGTACTGGCACAGTTGCCAAGTATGGGGCTGAAAGTTACTGAAAGGCAGGAGCACTACTGCCACTGTGCACCCCTGAAATGAATAACTGTAGTTTTATTCAGTGACGTTTTAACTGAATATTGATTATGATTTACACAATAACTCCACCAAACTGTGAAATCCAATTTAATCCAGCCTATATATTACTGAAGCTCAACCAAAAGACGTATGCAAACACAGGCAAAATAAGATTTGTGGGTAAACTCCCAGTGGCTCCCAGAAATGATTACTTTTATTTACACACCTTTATTATGTAAGAATTTTCATTTAAAGTTTTGACACTGAATACCTAAGTGACTTATGGTGTGTTTGCTCCTCCATTTCCTACAATGTTTTGTTAAGAGTTATGAGATGGGAATGCTAATATTTAGTGGTAATGAGACTAGTGTTAGCTCCATTCTTTGATATGGTGTACCCCACTGATATGCTTCCACTGCATCGCTCTCAACAGGGAGGTTTGTGTAAAGGAAGAAAAAGTGGACTCCCATGGTGTGGGTACAATGTTAAAACATAAGGGTCGGAATAATATGGAAAATAGTGAGGGAAAAGTACAGCAAAAAGTGCCATATATGGGAAAGACTTAAAAAAGCTATAAGGATATTACTATATTGAAGTAAAAAAATATATATGATAATATTGCTTGTAGAGGTAAATAAAATTAACAAAACAATGCAGCTTCAAATGCTGCCGTGTTAGATTTTTCATCTCGGGGTTGTCTAAGTTTCCGAGTAGGAATTCCCACATCAGTGCTGTTTAAAAACTGGCCCATTGTCGCCAATGGACTTGTCAGAACTCTGCTTATCTCCATGGCTATGGATGAGCCTATTGCTACATGTTTTGCTTATGAATGGCTAAATTCAACTGTGAGCACTGTCTTGTAGTTTGAGCATATCCCGAATACTGCATGTACAACATTCTGTATCTAAATATGCCACTGAATCCTTTATTGTATAAATGTATTGTATGTATGAGAACGTATGTCCTTGGCTTAATTGCAGCAAATATTACAGCTGAATACCAATGGCAACATTGTTATTCATTTTGTTGGCTAATTAAAATCCAACCTCAACACTGGTCTTTCTTTTTGCCCTGATTGAAAATAAATACAACGTGCTCCAGCTTCAAGGCCCCCTGACTTGCTTTATCAAAGGCTTTTAAGAAACAATAACTGGAAGAACGCCATATTTCTTCTTCAATAAAGACCCTTAGAATCTGCCTTACTAATTACTGTTGCCCAAAACATAAATCCTATTTAGACTTAAAAGATCTTCCATGTAATAATGTTGGTTCCTTATCAAAAACTTACCGGAGATTCATGCATCTTTATGTAAACCTGAGGCACTTGAAAATACTTTGTTTCACCCTCTATGTACTAGAGAAAAACCTTGCTGCTATTTCTATTGTTTGTGGATGTGGCCAGCAGGGGGAATTGGGGCAGTAAAGGGAAAAGCATCACAGCTTTTTCAATGCTCACCCAATAATTTTTGTAATTACATTTTTTGGTTATAAAATGTATCAAATGTGTAGTGTTTTTTAAAATGCCTTATATCGCCCGTTAAGTGCAACAAAGCATATTAACACTTTAATTAGAGATGTCTTTAAGGGTACATTATGCTGGCCCACTGGGAGACGTACACACTGCAATTGTCAATACCCCAGTCTTGCCTTTATCTGTCACCCGCTGTCTATCAGAATTTATTATCCTGCAATGTTCGCCTCTAGATTCATTGCTTGAGTGATACTTGTCCTTGTTCCCTGGGCTCAAATCAACAGGGTGTAGCTGCTGCTTATTATTCACGAGCCTTCAATAGGGTGCCTTGGTCACACAAAACACAAGAGAGACTCAGACTTAGGTTAAACCAATCACTTCCCTCTGTCTAAAGAGGCATCATGGAAAATAGCCTGAAGGGTAATTGATCCAGCTGATTGTTTGTAATGCTTTAGCTACACTGCAAAGACAATATACAATTAAGAGGTGCATTCGAAAAGCATGTGATTGCTCTGCACCTACAAGTGGAATATTGAGCTGTACAAAATATAAAGCATTGGTAAACACAATAATGTAAGAAATAATGTCATGGTTTTGACGGAAAGTACACTTAAAATACTTGGTCAATGATAGTTTTTTGTCATTCAATCTGTAATTCTGATTTGGATTGATGTTTGTTTAGTTCTGGTTTAGTCCTAGTTTTGATCTACATTTAATTTTGACTAGTTATTCTGAAGTGTTATATTTTGGCTCAAAATTATAATTACTAATAGTTACTACAGTATGTCGAAAAACAAACCCAAATATTGCAATATTCCAAATAGTTATCACAATATGTATTTTCTAAAATTGTGCCGACCTAAGTAAACTTTATTTTCCAGATGGATATTGCCAATTAAATGATCAGTCTGAACCTAAAAGCCACCAATTGGAAATGATGAAAAGACGCTAAATAGTCCTGCTGACTCAACTTTGAAGATGGATGTGTGATTATAACTATAGAGGGGAAAACAATCCCATAAAACTGCAGCAGCCAAACTCTGTCTCTGCACTTAACAAAATGAACATGCTTTCACTGTTTACTGTTCAGGCTAATCCCTCATTTGAAGCAAACTAGAAATACCTGTACAAGAACTTAAGAGCATTTAAAAACTTTGGGAGACTGTGCCAGCTTTGAGGAGTTGTGACTTGAATATAAATGACAGCTATGAGAGACCTGCTAGATCACAAGTGAGTAACACCAAACAACAGCAAAAAGGTCATTGTGAATTTATGCATCATTCTGTCAGATAATATTAGGGCTGGAGTTTTTTGTTCTTGGTATTGTGATAACCTGAGCAGCTCAAGTTGCAATATTTTAATCACTTGCCTGCATTACATGACAGTGAACATGACACTCTCCCACACCCTGCATCTGACCCACATTGGAACTTGACCAAGGTTTGACCTCAGCTTTTTTTATTGGATGTTTTGGTCTACCATTTTAAATAGAGTACTTACATTACCTAAAGGCACAGTTACCAAGAAGGGCTTACACTTTTCTGACTCAGCATTTACCACTACAAACCTTTAGCACAAGTAGTAAATACCTAGCTCTCTATTGGAAATAGACTTACACTTACATTGAACATCACACACCTTGGTACCAAATTGGAACCTGACCAAGACTTGACCTCAGCCGTGAAGCCTGTGTCCCTGGGCTGACCATCTGCAGCTGTTAATGATCGCTTATAGCACACACAACACTTTCCGATAAGTGAAAACAGCAGCAAAAGCGCTCTAGTCAGTGCTGACGCCCACCGCCTGCAATAAATTTCCATCAAGGACAAAGTGAACACAGGAACCTTGTAAGACAGACATCAGCACTAAAACACTGTCTGTGGCTGCTGTTAACTGAAATAGACCACTCCAACCTGGCAACGTGTGCTGCCCTGTTTAGGCACAATGTACTCTTTAGACTCTAAAGAGTACATTGTGCCTCTAAAGTTTATTATGTCTTAACATTTTGAAAATCGTTCAAGATTAGCATTTCAGGTTCAATATTTGAAAATGCAAAAGCTTCTAGAAATGTTCTCAATAGCTGTTGCTTTCTCTCTCTGCTGAAGGGAGAAAAAAAACAGATTAAGTACATGTCAGTTTAAGGCCCTCTTTCCCCTTTCTATCCATGCCTACCTACAGTATCTATGGAAAAAGCTGAAATTGAGTATTTTAAGCTCCTGAGATGGTCGGCGCCTCAGGATAAAGGATTACTCAAACATATATGAATGAAACAAAATTCAAATTTAGTATACATTTGACAAGGAAACAACATGGCAGGAAGCATAGACACAGAGTTAGCATAATATGGTCCATGATATTTATAGTATGTATGTAGTGGAATTGTAGGTGAAGGAGAGACTCATTTATCATTGGTGACAAACTGATTAGTCTGCACCCTATGATGCCTTGCTCAGCACTATGTTCTAATAGCACTGCATTGTATGACTTAAAGTGTGCACATGTGAACTACACCACAAAGAGCACTTATAAATGAAAGTGAAAATCCACGAAGGGTCATGCCGCAGTGCCCAGAGTCCAAATGTCAAAGTAATTTCACAAAGGGAGTTCAGTTCAGTCCATTGACCCCAAAATACCAATATTAGTTTCTTGTATGATATACATTTTCCATATAGCCTCATACCAATAAACAATATATTTATAGGTTTTGTAATACAACCTCTTCCTTATTGTATTAGAGCTGTGAATTGGGAAGAATATGGTGATACGATATGTATCTTGATATAAGGGTCACAATACATTTACTTTTTGTCAAAACACAAAAAAAGGAAGTTTTTTCAGTATGAGGAGGCAGGAGGCAGCATCTATACAGAGATGCCTAGACTTCCCTCTCCCCAGACACTTATACATATATAAGTATAACTCTATACAATAAGAGAAAAAAACGAATTAAACTATATTTTTGCACAGATCAATTTTCTGTTTTGCTCCAATACAGTGATATAATTTTAGGTCATATTGCATACCCAAGCCTGTATGTAGTTAGCCAGTGGCTTCATAACTCAACTCTCACAGACATAAACATCAGTCCAGCTATATTCATAATTAAGAGTCTTCTTGTATTTACTGCCTGCCAGGCCTTGGACTCGTCTCTCTCATTCACAGCCCAATGCTCTGGTGATTGTGCTCACACTGATGCAATGATCTTGTTAGTTGTCTCTTGCCTGGCAAAGTCTCATATAGTAACTGTGTTTTCCAGGTCTGGAGCTCTTCCATTCTGTGCACTATAGGGGTTTACTGCACTCCCATTAGGATAGATAGCGGGTTCTCCTACATCTTCATGCTTTATGTGCTGCCAGCTGATTCTACAGTACAGTGTGTGGCTACTCCAAAGGCTGGGTCACATTGTATCCCCCCAAAAACTATGTAGTAGTAGTTGTTAACCATATCCCAAC
>JAVQKC010064146.1:0-12334 GCA_036025475.1 Philypnodon macrostomus
GATCCAAGACTCAATGGAGAGATGATCCAAGACTTAATGGAGAGATGATCCAAGACTTAATAGAGAGATGATCCAAGACTCAATGGAGAGATGATCCAAGACTTAATGGAGAGATGATCCAAGACTCAATGGAGAGATGATCCATGACTCAATGGAGAGATGATCAAAGACTTAATGGAGAGATGATCCAAGACTCAATGAAGAGATGATCCAAACATGCTATCATACAGTACACAAAGTGGCCATTCATTTTTATGCAATCCTACTATAAGCTAACAATTGAATTTGATACTCGATCCAGTTCTGTACAGAAACACTATGTCCAACAATGAAGACAGAACAAGAGGCTGCTGGGGGATTCCTCCAACAAAAATACCGCTTTATATTTCAGGGAGTTTTGCCAAAGTTGCCATAATCCAATTTATTCCACAATATCCAAGGGTTTAAATGAGCTGAATAGGCATTGAACACTGTGACACTTGATTTGTGGGGAAATCCCTCTTTGATTTGGTTTCATGTTCCGTTATCATGAGTTTGGTTGTGATAGCTGTTCTATTGTGCATTCATAGCATGAGCATCAACTGAGGACTTTCCCTATAGGCCACAGTGTGGACAGGTTTAAAAAGGGATCCAGCCTCTAGTCACAGATTATTGCATGATTAGTGATGGCAACATTGCATTATGTTGAAGATGATCTTTCATGTGAGGTCAGATAATCCTGAAATAAATTGACTAGAGGTGTTGGACAATTGTTAATGCAATGTAAACAAATATATGTGAAATGGACGAAAATGAATGAAGGTCGGTTACAATGATGTGTCAAAGAAGCTGTTCAGTTAACAATAATATGGTCGATTGTATTTTTTATTATTATTGAGTATTTATGTGTTACTTTTACCAATCTCCCCATGACCCAATGTTGGGTCCTGACCTGTGAGTTGACAATCACTAATCAAAACATTCTACAACTCTTACGAGAGGAACTAAATGAGATCTAAATTTGTCATAATAGGCTCAAATTTGGCCAATTCTGTTCATGTTATTGACCAAAACATAATGACCACCAATGAGATTCTCTTCTCTGTCTATCAAAATAAACAGCGGCCATCTTTAGATCTCTTTTTAAACCAGCTCGAATATCCGAACATCTACGCTGTTATTCCATTTGCATCTGTCACCACAATCAGACGATGAACACTTCTACCCCGTGCTCTGAAGTCTTTCAGCAAAAACGTACCAAAAACAAAACCTGTGTCCTGTTTTGGTCTCCGCCTCCATGACTTTTACGATCCCAGACTTCCCAATAAACCTCGTTGGTGTTTGGAATCCATTAGGACCAATATCTCACTTTTACAAACATCCTGGAGACTCGGAGGTGGAGGGAAACTGGAGAGTGCATTTTTGGAAAGAAAGTGGACGAGAAATATTAGAAGGAGCGGAAGTAAAAAACAGAGTAGTCTTTGTGCTGGTCCCAAGCATGGATAAATGGCTTAAAAGCTGTGTAAATATGAAATATCAATAAGTGAATTACTAAGTAGGAGTTGCAGAGTTAGATTTGGCAGTGGCTCGTTGCTGGTTCATTTCCACCTGCCATTGTGTCCATGGGCAAGACACTTCAACAATGTTATGTCCTTTATGAGTGTGATTTCATGTATGGTGGTGATGAATGAGGTCGATTTGGTGAGATTAGGCTGCCACGTCAGTCTGTCCCCGGGCAAGCGTAACCTTTGTGGGATTAGATTTTGTTGGTATTCAGGATCCGGTGTCCAATTACAGAATTTTATAATGGGGGCAGATGTTCCACTATACATGGGATTGCACAGAATTTTCAGATCAACCCCAGTGTCCCACAAATTGACGCGATGTCCCACATTTTAATATAATATTGTGGACAATTGGACTGAATGAGCACATTTGGTTTGTTCATTACATTTACTTTCTCTTTGAATTCATTTTTTTCACCTCTGGAGCTTCTTTCTGGGGCAGTGTACCTAAAACATAGAAGTTGAAGCAGCCTGGGAGGGGAAGGGGCCTCAAATTACCATTTCTATTGAAGACAGGCTGAAGATTTAGGTGTCCAGAGCTCTGGGGCGAGTACAGAGCAGAGGGTGGGTATACTAGAAGCATGGAGAAGAAGTCCATTGTGTTTTTATGGTTTTAGGTAACATACACTGGGATAGACCGGGAACCTACGCAGTAAAATTCACCAAGTTAATGCTAAAATAGCATTGATTTGATTTCAGAGACATTGGATCTTGCCAGATGTTTTTTTTTGGCAATGTGAGGGGAGCTTAATTCACCCCACAACAACTCATTTAACCGTCCCTAACCAAGGTTATGGTTAAAAAAGGTCTACTGTCGACCATTGACCTATCTCGACAAGGACCACCATTCTCCCTTGAATTCTTTGTTTTTGAATACAAAGCTCTTCAAGCACACCTTCAGAGTTTTTCATTGGGTTCAATACAGATTAAGTTATTGCTTATTATCTTATTGAATATTGTTTTATTATTGTTGTATTGCTGAGTGTTAACTTGAGCATGTTCTTGCCTTGTACAGCACTTTGGTAAACCAAGGTTGTTTTAAATGGTCTATAGAAATAAAGATTGAATTGACTTGATGTAGTTACAGTCTAAAGTATTGTAAAGGCAGTTGGGGGGTTATTTGGGTTTTTACAATGTATACCCTTGCAGTATATAAATCAGGTCTAGGAGTAGTGTGAGTGTTTGTTGGAGGTGTTGAGGGCGACTGTAAAGCCTGAGACACCGTTATAAACCTCAGATCAAACACAGGCAGAGGCTTCAGAGAACAATGTCAAGTCAAACAAATAGACCATGAACATGTATGGGCCAGGACTGTGACAAGGGCCATAAAACTGTTAGCAACGAGAGGCTAAGGTACGGCTGTTCTTAAAGAGTGAGCCAAAAACGATGTCACAGGGTACCACACGATTCCATAAGCAATAGACCCTTTTAAAGTCTGAATAGTAGGTTCTAAATTCTGGAATGGAGGCAACTGGAGGCAAGACCATAATACATTTTCAATGGAGAAATTAGAATTAGCCACAAAATATTGCAAATTAAGATAGTCCTGACAACCACTCTCTACATGTAGGTGATGTCAGAGCCTGGGTAGGAAACATCAGTGAATGTACCTCACATTGTATGTTTATTTAATCTACACATTAGTAACAGTTAGACTTTTGGCTGGAGGTTTTACTGGACAGGTCCTCACAGAAATGTTGAAGACCTCAATATTTTTTTATTGTATGTTCAGAATTATTCTATCCTTCATCACAAACATGACAAACAGGGTCTCTATGGCTCACAATTTCAACTCCATCTCACAAACAATTCTCAAAATTTAAGTGTAATTAAGTAATTTTGTGAAATATACAAAATATGATTAATTCCAATATATTGATACAGCAGCCTGCAGCCATTCCAACACAAGGGCTATTTTGAACACACTTGAATTACATTTATTATTGGACCATTCTGTAAAATAACTCGTTTTCTAAGCCTATTTCATGTTCCTACAAGTGCCCAGAGAGGACAAATTGAGCACTGAGTATTTGACAATCTGATGTCTTCTTACTGAGCTTGACCCCTGACCTTCTTTATGAACTATTGCAACATTTATGCTCACATAATTTCTTTACACTGGACCAAACAATCTGGATAAACGTTGATTTACTTTCAAGAGAACCCACAGCAACATGAGGAGAACATGCAGACGCCACTCATAGACATTATAGTCAGCTGGCCCTATAAGATCTATGACCTCTTCCTATGAACCATTTAGACTTTGCGTGTAGACTTTAATGAGGCCTCACTGGAACATCCCCGTGGTGTACAGTCTATTGTTGCTCCTGAAAAAACACAATGATATAGGCTGTCCTCACGAGACGCAGAGATAATCCAAACACAAACATGATACAGTCTGATTCAATGCCAAGGACAGTGCTCTAATCACTGCTTTTGAGGCATTTACCCTCTCAGATATCAGCTATACACCAGTCACATGGACAAGGGTACAGGCTATACATTATGGTTGGTTTTACTTGTATGGTTTAATACGGACTATAAAATGAACAGTAACCCGTTTGGGAGAACACAGAGCTGTGGTTCTCAAACTCTGGTATGAGGACCACTGGTGGTTCATGGGCTGATTTTAGTGATACTTTCTTGGTATAGGGGGACGCAGATGCTGTTATGTGCTGGTTCAGTCTGAGTTTAGCCCCAGATAGTGTGCCCCAGGGCAGCTGTGGCTACATAGTAGCTTACCACCATCAGGTGTGACTGGAGTGAATGAATAATGTACAAATATGTAAAAGCGTCTTTGAGTAGTTGTGAAAAGCGCTATATAAAATTGATGAATTAATATTATTATTATTAGATAAGCTAGTTTAGACCTGTTTAGATTTGTTTCAGTCTTGCAGGTCGAATTTAAACAGAAAACATGGGCTAAATGGTGACTTATACCAAGTTCTAGACCCGGTATTAACTAGAAAGAATAAAACTAAACCAAAACTAAACCAGATCTAAACCAGGATGAAGTGGTGGTCATGACTCCTGAGTATTGTTAACTTATAAATGTTATAGTGAACCAATAACATCAATGACTTAACTATGTGTATGATATATTGATGTAACAACTTCAGCCTGTGTTTTCACGAGGGCGTAAATATGGGCTGTGAGACACTTAAAAGTTCCATTTCAATTCAATTTTATTTGCATAGCCCTATAGACCCTTTCAATGTTTGTAAACAGAATTCGAGAATGGAGGCAACTGGAGGCAAGACCATAATACACTTTCAACGGAGAAATTAGAATTAGCCACAAAATCTCACAAATGAAGATTATTTTGACAAATAACCACTCTCTACATGTAGGTGATGTCAGTGCCTGGTTAGGGAACATTAGTGAATGCACCTCACATTGTATGTTTATTTAATCTACACATTAGTAACAGTTAGACTTTAGTCCTTACAGAAATGTTGAAGACCTCAATAGTTTTTTCATTGAATGCTCAGAATTATTCTACCTCTCACCACAAACACTACTGTTTTGTAAAATTAACTCACTTTTGCTCCAGTCGCCTCCATTCCGGGAATTATGAACATTCCACATGACTCACATCTTAAAGGGTCTATATATATTATGCAACAAAATCCCCTTCACTTTCCATTGTCCTCTGTATTATCTCCCTTTGTGACTTCCCCTTTAACTGAACCAGTGTGCTCCTCTGTCCCTGTCCTTCTCTGTATTTGTATTTTTTTATCCAGTTCAGATAACAGCCGCTCAAATCCCCTAACTGTTCCCACACTGAGTCATACACAAGAGCTCCAAACACACAAGAGCTCCAAACATACAAGAGCTCCAAACACACAAGAGCTCCGAACATACAAGAGCTTCAAACATACAAGAGCTCCAAACACACAAGAGCTCCGAACATACAAGAGCTCCAAACATACAAGAGCTCCAAACATACAAGAGCTCCAAACACACAAGAGCTTCAAACATACAAGAGCTCCAAACACACAAGAGCTCCAAACACACAAGAGCTCCAAACATACAAGAGCTTCAAACACACAAGAGCTCCAAACATACAAGAGCTCCAAACACACAAGAGCTCCAAACATACAAGAGCTCCGAAAATACAAGAGCTCCAACACATGTGCACCGTGAAATCTAAAGTTTTAAAATCAGACCTTTTCTACCGCAGCTTCAGAGTCAGGGTGATGGTTAAATGAGCTGTTGCAGGGGGCTGTGGTTTAGCTTAGTCGGTAGAAGTCGGACCAGCTCCTATAATGCTCGGCCTGGCATCGCGAGTTTGATTTTGGCTTCTCCCTGTCCAATAAAGTCAAAACAACCAAAAAATATCTAACCCCCAAACCCTGAACCCCAAGAATGAAATCTAATGCAAATCTGTATTTTAGAGTTTTAAGTACCGTTTTGATTAGGTCTATATTCTGTAAAATGTGTCAAAAATGCCTCAAAGATGATTATCAGTGGATGTCTTTAAGTGTCAGCCCTGCAATTAACTGGCCATTGTCAGTGTCCCTGGTATACCTTGCCTAATGCCCATAGTTGCAAGAATTCCAATCAGTTTTTTTAGTTTCTATAATTAAGTTTAACTATGACGTTATATGGGCCCGAGGTGGGGGGTCCAGAAGCTAGATTACAGGCCAACCCAGAGTAAACAGTGAAGCAGATAAAGCCACATACAACTCTCTTGAACAATGGTCTTTTTCCTTTGAGGAGAAGACAAACAAAGCTACTTCCTGTATGGCCGCCTCCTGCATGTGCTCTGACTTCCTGTGGACACTCAGACATGTGCCGCCGATGACCAATCAGAAAACAGCGACCGGGAGAGCAATGACCCCTGACCCCGGGGATAGTTTCTCACACGCAACCAACATAAAAACAATGAGGTCCCTGAAGACGTGTATTTTACATAAGTGACTGTTCTGGTAATGGGATATTCAAATCTATCTAATTCTATTTACAAGTGTTGGCCAATTCAATTTATATTTTAACAAGGTGTTCTTACCTCTGTCATTGTCCAGGGCATACCCCACCTTAGGCTCATAGTTGCTGGGCGAGGCTCCATGAATTGACACACTTCACAGTCTGTTTTTTCTGCCTTTAGGTTATCATTTTAGAGTGGCAACAATGGTTCTCTGGGTTGCGTTTGTTGACAGTGCAGGAGCCCTTTGTGGTTTTGTGGCCCGAATGAAACAAAACACATCTTTGGGTATGAGTTTGTGGACATGAGATGATGAGTAAAAGCTCTGGAAAGTCAATTTTAAGATTCCTTCACGCTCCTTGTTCCAGCTTCAGATGATGAAACCCAAAGATAGAAACACTACTTCCTCTAAGTGGATTGATTGATGGAGCCATGAATGCCACATCTGGCTCTTGTTTCTGGATTAATATGCCAAACTCAGACGCTAAAGTCAGGCTAGAATGTATTCCTGTGTCTCGTAGAATCATGTGGACCTCTTTGCACTTTGTTTACTGTCTCCATTTTGTGTTTGTGATTCTCTTTATTGCCACGATGTACCAAAACAGTCTCCTTCAAAACAACTCACAGATAACACATTCTAAAAATCAACATGGCCATGAAATTAGCAAGATATGAAGCACTTCCGAACAAGCTATCAGACACTATCGGCGTGTTGAGCTAGAATATCCTCTATGACCATCAAACAGGAGGCTAAGTATGCCCCTCCCATTTCCAAATCCCCAAAACACGAGCTCTGTCCCATAACACGCTTACATCATCCTCATACCTGCTCCCACTCACAGCCCCCTGCCTCTGTGTTATCCTGGGTCAGAGCAACCAGGAGTTAACGGTTGCATCACAACATTCTACAGCCCTATACATGTTAATGGGAGATGGGGGGGCAGGAACATGACTGTTGTGAATCTGCAGATGTTGTGTGTGGTTGGACAGATACAGGGGGGGTAATTGACCTGGGCACTAATAGAAATTATCAGATTCAACTTTTGTAGATTTCTTTCCGGGGGATATTTCTGAAATTCCCATACAGTTAATACAGAAGTCTGGCCCCTGCCCCCCATCTGAGGGTATGACATCATCACATTCTTGAACCTGCAACCCAGCAATAGACCAAGATCCATGGCTCAAGATCTGGAGATGGGTCCCCAGGCGCGGGACTGCATTTGCCCACTGCCACACCTACCACAAGGTTGCCCCAGTGGTATTGGGTCAAATGCAGAGGACACATATCTCTACAGGGACATTAAAGTGTAACCTTAAACCTAATGCTTCCACATTTCCCCAGGGCAACTGTGGCTAGTGGGGTAGCATACCACCAACAGTGAGTGTGGAAGCAAATGTGGAAGTGTTTTGAATGCCTTGAAAACTCCTATGGAAATCAGCTCCATTAATGTTTTGTTATTAGTACGACAGCCCCCGTTAATTAAAATTGAATAATTACTCAAACTCATTTTACTGACTGGTTCACAAGATTCTTTCTACGTCTGATAAACCAGCCATCTTTAATCCCTCTTAAATCATGTGTAGGAATGACGTGTGCTAGCTTAATGTTTTTACGATTTGAGGGGGTTGAGTTGGAGATCATAAAAGGCAGAACAGAGGGATTGTGGGTAATTATGAAGGGGTGGGGGAAAGGAAGATGGGGAAGACTTTGAGATCCAGATGTTTGAGGAATGTCCTGGCTCCTTCTGCTGCTGTTCAGAGAAGAGAGAGGAGGAGAGGTCTGTGAGTGGTTAGAACGCTCCTGCTTCATCATCAAGACCATTCACATGTTTATTACCACATATTAATTACTGACTTCAAGGATATTGTCGGGGTTCACTCAGAAATAGCCCTGACAACATCGTAAAGGTGCAAGTCCCGGTACATTTTCCCAAACTGTGATTTTACATTTGACCAAATTTTGAATAAATCCTGGTTTTATATTACAATTTCTAGCCCATCACAGCAATCACATCAGTATTATGGATTATGGGACGAATGAAATTGCTGTGCCTTTTTCATTGTATGTATGATGGAAGATCCCTGTGAGAGTGTGGGGGTTCAATTCCTCAACAAGGAGCTTTAGTGTATCATATAGCTGTACCAGGAAATAAATAATGTATAAATATTTGATTATTAGTACGACCCGTTAGTTTGAACACCCAGTGAAATGTTATTTTACTGAACTTTAATGCAAGCATTTCTTCACAAACCCATCTCATTAATGTACTGTCTGGTCAGAATTTACGAGCCTAACTGTTCTGTACATGCCTGACTGAGACTTACCCACAATGCACCTGGACAGCCCAACCTGCGTCAGAGGCAGATACTCACTCCATCTGGTTTTCATCATCCATCTTCCATCACACCCCCCGACCCAAACCAGGCATCGGCCCAGGACTAACCACAACCTCTGGGCTGTACCACGGACAAACCGGCCGCAACAGCTGGGTCTGCCTCCGGACTGGACCACCCTCCAGAGCTGACCAATGCCACAACACAGACGTTACCACCGGGGTTAAGAGTAATGTTGTTTTGGTCATTGGTTTCTTTATTTACCCACTTCTGATGCCATAGATTCAATATAGACATGAGTGTAGACTTGTTAGCATGTTTGTCTTTGAGCAATGCAGTTTACACCACTAGATGGACTAGTGAGCAAGTCTCATTTAGATTTAACTTTGATACACCAATATAGCCTATAAACTGCCTCTGTGCCTCAGAGTAAGCCTGCTGGTAAGGGACGACAATATCGCCATCTAGAGGAAAAAGTTACATGGTGTTCCTTTAACTAAATAAGCCATTAATTTTAATAGTTGAATGTACTTTTTTCTCTCTACTCCCCCTGCTGGTCCCCTTATCCCAACCAGAACCCACATTATAAAACTACTTAATGTAAATTCACCATTACATAGAGCCAAATTTGCCTTTAACTTAATTATTTGATGAATGACCATGCAACTGTACACTCTGCCTTCATAAAAGTCTTGTTTACAGTTGCACATGGGGGTAAAAAGATCCCAGTTTTGAGTTATGACTGCTCCTCAAAAAGGAGAACCAAACACAAATAGACCCTGAAGAAGAAAAAACCTGGTTCAAATACATTTCTGATTGTGCTTTTGAACCTAGACGGTGTTGTTTATTCAGCTGCCCCGGCCTCAGAGTGAGAGCCCTGGGAGGCCGTGGAGGAATCATACCTTCATTCATCACAGACTGGAGCGTTTCGGAGAGGGGTGGGGGTGGGGGGGGGGGCGGGAGGTGGTGAGGGAATGGGGGGAGCGGGGGGTGGTGAGGGAGGAAATGAAGAGACAAGTGTGTTTTTTCAGTGCTGTGCTGAGTAAGAGGTGAGAGAGCCCTGAGACCGCTCTTTAGACCAGCGTATTTGTACTGAATGAATGAGTAAGAGACTTTGTGTTAGTGTGAAAGTGGACATAAGGACACATTATTATCATCTGACAATTATATAAAAATGCACCACACTATGGACTATGTATGGCTAGTGATGTAAATGCCAAAATAATCTGAAATCTTTAAAAGTTTTACGTGAACATTACATATGAACTGGTGAAATAATCTGAGATCTCCATAGAAAGCATGACTTGAGGAGTCCATGGTGAACTTTTTTTTAATCTACAGAAATATGTATGCGTGTTAAGAGGATATGCTAACGCTTGGCCAATACTGACAACCCTTGGAAAGGCAAAAGACAATTGATGCCAATGCATTTGAACAATGTTTGATGAGGTGGAATTGCATTGGTCTCAAAATAAACTTGAAGCCTGAGATAAATTGAAGATAAATAGACTTATCATGATGTTTTAGTATTTCGTTGTAAAGAATGGGTTCAGTTTTACTCAATAGGTTATGCATTTTTGTTATGTTCTTGTAGGGTCTGTATAGAGGAAACATGTTTTTAGGGATTGCACATTTGAAGTCCATAGTAGTAAGCAGAAATGACCAGTGTTGACCTCTGAGTGGATCTTTACTGACACCGTGATTCAATCCCCCCCACTTCCTCAGTCACGTCCTCGTCCAATCCGGGCCAGACAAGGACTAAACTAAACCAGGGTCAAACCAGGGCTTAACCGGGACCAAGTAAAGACCAAACCAGGACCAAATCAGGACTAAACCAGGACCAAGCAAAGACCAAACCAGGACTAAACCAGCACTGGACCAGAACTAAATCAGGAATACTAAACCAGAACAAAACTTGGACCAGACCAGGGCAAAACCAGGAGTAAATCAGAACTAAACCAATACCAAATCCGGCCTAAGCCAGCACTGAACCAGGACTAAACAAGGGGCCAAACCAGGACCTTGCTTCATCTTGTTAGTCACTGGGATTGCACCAGCTCTCATCTGCACAATTGTCTCATCAGCGCTTCTCACTTCCTCAAAAGAAAAAAAAACTCTAAAAACAGTGTTGGATCAGACTTTGTGGTTAAAGAATAATCCTAACCACGTGAACCGCACTGGGCCCAAAGACAGCTGTCATCTCTGCTGAATCCACACTATACTGGTGATCGTTCACAGTCGGCCGTGTTTGTCAAGGCTGAGAAGTTTTTAGTAAAGAATTGATTTTGTTTTTTACTTTCACCATCACATTCCTTGAGCTCTATAGAAAGGGAGCACACTTTCTGTCCATCCACGTTTGATAGCATTAGCATTAGTTCTTCATCTTCATCTACCCCGAGGCATACTGAGTCATGATCACCACCGTCAAAATCTCCTAAAAGGATAAATTAGCCTGAATAGATCAGTAATAAAACACTAACTACAGATGAACTCAACATTCAAACTTCAGACTGTCGGGAAGGCAAGGTGTAAGAAGTGTCTTTCCCAAGGACCACATGACCAAGGTTGACTGGGAATTAAACAACCAACTTTCCATGTAAAGGACACACCTTTTTGTTTGATGGGTAAAAACACCAGGGAAAACCTATCCAGACACGGGGGGAACATGCAAACTCCACAGACAGTCCTAGCCACTTTGCCATTATGTACATTTACTTGTGTACAGATTGCGACATTTTCTCCATACCATACACAGACTAATGTAAATCTTCTTCTCGTAACCAGTAGAAAGGGCGGGAAAACCACACTCAGATCTTGTTTGGAAAGATCACAGTTCATTACCCTCCATTTTGAGAGGTTGAAATTTCAGACTCTTTGGTTTGAGGAGAAACTTAAACCGGTGGTCCAGCTGTCCACAGAGCAGCCGACTGTACACGAGCCCCCTTCTGTGGGACCAGAGTGAAGACGCAAACATGACATGGATGTGAAGGGCTCATAGATCAGATGGTGTGACTGAGGGTAAAGGCCATGTTTGTGTGGTTGGAGTTTTCATGATCCAATGTTGAGCTAAATTATGTGCAATCTATAACATTTGGTAGGCCTGCACTTTGTTGAGTTGGTGAATCTAACATGCCCATGGTACATACATGTTTATCACATGTTCATACAGACCCTTTAAAATGTTTGTCATAGAATGTTCAATAGTTCTGGAATAGAGGCGACTGGAGCAAAAGTGAGTTAACTTTACAAAAAGGTAGGAATTCTGGTGAGGGATAGAATAATTTTGAACATACAATGACAAAAATATAGTGGTCATCAACATTTCTGTGAGGTCAGTAAAACCTAAAAATCAAGAATTCTGCCTCCAGCCAAAAGTCGAACTGTTACTAATGTGTACATTAAATAAACATACAATGTGAGGTACATTCACTAATGTTTCCTACCCAGGCTCTGACATCACCTACATGTAGAGAGTGGTTGTTATTTGTCAGAACATCTTCATTTGCAATATTTTGTGGCTAATGCTAAT
>JAVQKC010064154.1:0-52894 GCA_036025475.1 Philypnodon macrostomus
TTTTAAATAAATTGTACTCCATAGAATAGCTTTACTGCACTTTAAATACTTTTTACTTTTACTTGAGTAATATTATTTTGAAGTAACGGGACTCTTACTTGAGTAAAATTATTGGCTACTCTACCACATCTGATTACTGAGTGTTACTGTGGGTTTTCACCAAGTAGCTTCCTCCCATCGTTCAAATTGGTGAGTTAATTGGTGAATCTAAATCTCACCTATTGATAAGCTTTTCGTTTTATTCAGACCAGTGCTGTGTGCGTCACATGACTTCTGATGAAGACTACAGGAAGTGTCGAAGTTAAGGTACGAGCACAGCGCTGGTTTGAATAAAAAAGTGTATTAATATACTTATGTGAAGACCTATTGTATAAATGTGACAGTAAATGGTTGTCTGTTTGTGTTTGTATAATTGTCAGCCCTGCAACAAATTGGCCACTCTCCAAGACTTGCCCTGCCTAAAGCCCATGGTTGCTGGAATAGACTCCCGTCACCTGCGACCCAGGAATAATAAGTAGATGAAGATTAATTGAATTTTGCATTGTCTACCCATGTTTATCTAAATTTGAACCATGCAGCTAATTGGCTCTTATCCATGATGCACCCTGCCTATAGCCCATAGTTGCTGGAATAGGCTCAGGTCACCTTCAATATGCAAAAGAAGAGGAATAATGCATAATTCACCCATATAAAATTGCTACTTTTGATCCTACTTCTTATAAATAAGGAGAAGGATGTATGGCAGACTGCCCAGGGGGCCCCAGACCCCAGTTTGGGAATCACTGCTGTAGATTATTAGGACGTAGCATTTCCACCTCAGCCTCAGACCCTTGAGCGTGTGCGTATTTTTGACCCTAAATGAAAGCAGTCAGTTTGAATTTGGGAAGATTTACCTGGAGGCCACACACACACACACACTGGAGGCTACATACACACACACTGGAGGCTACACACACACACACACACACACACACACACGCACACTTGCACTAAGCAGTAATACGCTCCAGACATCAATCACTTTCCCCGACTTTATTAAGGGTTAAAAAGCCCAGATGAAGACTTGCCTAGCGTAGATGTTGAGAGGATGTATTTTTACATCAAAGTCACAGCAGCACTAGTCAGTGTCAGACGCATGACCTCTATGAACAGGGGGGGAATGAAAAAGACCATTGGAGATCAGCTATTATCGGAATCAACTGTCTCTCAAAAACCAGTTGCTTTGACTCAAAAACAGAATAAAATGAAAAGGTATTATTTCAGAGGTTGGAAACCACTTGACAAAGCCAATTTCCTGCTTTCAGAGCCCAGGAAAGTGCTCTTATCAAATCGAAGGTGACGCTGTTATGTTAAGGTAGAGCAAAGTCAAAAATTGTTTCCCCAGCCTCTTGTGAGTAATCCTAGCCCAGGTCCTTGACTGGAGTCACTCTCGGTAGAGGCTTGGAGTGAACTGCTCTGTTTGGTCTAGTGTCAACTCACCTTCAGGCCAGAGGATTATTATAGCCTCCGTCGAAAGTGTGCCCTTTTCAAAAACCAGCAGGTAACTGTCTCAAAAGAGCTGAAGGGTTGCCGACAGAAATGTAATAATGAGTTCAATTTACCCAGTAACATTTACTTGAGTGACTTTAGTGGTTTAATATTGGCTCAGTGAACTTATGACCGAATGGTTGGCAGTTTAAATCCAACTCAAAACTATGTCCTTGGGCAAGACACTATACCCACATTGCCCAAGTGTGAATGCGCTTGTGTGTTTGGTGTTGGTTGGACAGGCTGTAGGGGTAAATTGGCTAGGGGCCTATGTCAGTCTGCCCTGTCCCCGTTGTCGCCACCACCAGTATGTGAAATGAATGAATAATCCAGTAAATCCAGATTAAATATTGGCTAGTGTGCCCACCTCTGCTTGGGTAGAATATAGTTTGTACAGCCACCAGCATGATTGAGGAACAGGCAAGCAACAGTCATTGCATGAGTTTTTATCCTTTTTAAATAAAGGTTAATAAATAAATAATAAATAGCCCATTCCAGACAGGGTACAGCATGTTCTTTATTTTAACAGTGGACCTACGCTTTCCTGGTGCAGATATTAGCATCAGAGGATTATCAATCAGTGCACTGCAGGAACATGTCAGGTAAATGAAATCACCTGACCCCGACTTGGTCCCAGAAAATACATTGAGGACACACAAACAGCTGTGCGTTAGATGCACAGATGCACCTGGCACTAAGATGCATCCTCATGGTTGTATAGATCATCTGTTAAAAGGGCTCTTAGGAAAAAGTGTGCTCTCCTTTTTGTGCAGTAATCATTCACACAAAAAGTATTTTACTGTACTTGAATGTGCATTTAACTCACATGGACTTTTTCACATATTTTTCCATTAGTTCATTGCAAACAAAAATATACTTCGGTCAGCTTTAATCCACACATTCTAGAGTGTATTTGTGATTTCTTCATTTGTAACAGTGTGAAGTAGTCTATGGAAGTTGAAATCACATATTTCTAGATTTATGTTTTGTGTGAACGTTGATGAAAGTCAGTTGTGTGCATTATAGGCTGCATTGCAAATTCCTTTGAAGTAAAGCAGTGTGTAAATGTTTTAGTAAATGTCAACACTTTTGAATTGATAAGTCTGCTGTTTGTTTGGGCTGTATCACAAAATGCAAAATGAGCAAGAAATTCATTTTTGGCGAGGCTCTGGATGACTTACTGTTGTGGGAAAAACGCCCATTGCCTTGGAAACCTGAGAGTAACTTACCTGATTTAGTGCCACAAGCCTGATCTCAACTTCATTGAGTCTGTCTGGGATTAGCATGAAGAGACAGAAAGATGTGAGCAACCTTCAGCCACTAATGAAATTGTAGGAACTATATATTCATCAAAAATGCAAAATAGACTTTTGAAGGCAAAGTGTGTATTTAACTAACAGTTTACCTTCAAACCTACCAACTACATTTACTATAAATATTCTACTATTTATCTTTTTTTTTTTTATTTCTAGTTTATTGTTGCCATCCAGTATGGGCAAAGTAAGAATTTCATTGTGCAGGGAAAATATGAAATAAAAACACGAATTAAATATGGATGTTTGAATTGTGATCTCTCGAAAAGCTTCAGGACACTATACATTTTGCAGTCTTACATCTCCAGATTGAAACCACCTTTTTCCAATTCACTGTTTACAAACACTGTCAATGTAAAACAAACCTTTTCGCCGTCAAAGCTCATGTAAAATTCATGCTCATGCCTTAAACATAAAGGCGGGCGGCGATGGGGCATCAGCAACTCATAAAGGGACAGCATGTTGTAATTACACTTTCCAGTTTGTGGGACTGTTGCAGAGGAAGCCTCCTTTCTACATCCTTTATACCATACATGTTTGCCCACAATGATGGCACAATTAAGGAGGCGATGTGCGCTACGTGCTGAAAGAGGGAGCTGATTATGGAGTGACTCACGCTTTGTGATTCATGACCGCAGTTGGACAGGCAGGAATTAAAAAACAGAGAATGCCACACGGGGCTTTTAATAGAATCAGAATTATACAACAATAACCCACTGGCGGTGCTGGGAAGTAATGGAATACATGCATTTAGGTGTTATTGTTACAGTTCCTCTTTATCTTAATGGTAGTTCATTTTCTGAAATCAATGGAATACATCACAGTACTTGTTGATTCAATTTAGGCTTCATGTTTCCCGACGTTAATAAAAATAAACTGGAAAAAAAAATCAACAAAAATCAGAGCTTTTGTTTCTCTTAATTAGTATGTTAATATGGCAAATACAGGCGGTGCATTAATTCAGTCTATGCTGCATACACTAGCTACAAAATGTACAGCAACTCAATGTATTTAGTTAGGGTTACTCTGATTGGGCAATGTAACAGAATATGCTACAAAATACATTTTGAGGGCATGTATTTAATATTTGTCACTAAATACATTGAAAAACAACACTGCCCGCTGGTGCGGAGTCAAATTAATATGATGTTTTGCATTACTATGAGTATATTGAGAGTACTGGTAAGGTATGTAAAATATAAACAAACTAACTCCTGTTCAAGATTTGTTCTGTTGTTTATGAATTCATACAGTGGACACATATTTTCAAAATGACTTTTAAAAAGGAACAAGTAATATTGGATTATGTATATATATATATATATATATATATATAGGTTTTGCGATGTTGTTTAATACCAGCTTTTTGACCAGCTTTCTAGGTAATTAAAGAATCTTATCTGGCTAACAGACTTGCAAAAGGTTGACGGAAAAACTGACGGTTGGTGGTTCAATTCCTGCTCCAACTATTCATACTGCCAGTGCGTCCTTGGGAAAGACAATTCACCCACATAGCCTATGTACTGTATGTATCTGTGATCAGTCTGTATTGTACATGTCACATGTTTGTCAGTCTGCCCCAGGTCAGATGTGGCCACTAACGTATTCCCCACCACCAGTATAAGACAATTCAATAATAAACTGATTTGAGTGTGTGTTTCAATGAATTTACTCCTTCCCCATGATTAAAAAGACCATGCGTATTTCACTGTACTGAATCTGTCTTCTTTAAGTCCCTGACTCCTGTAAAGGTCTAGTGGCAGCCTTATATTAGGGATGATAAATAACTAATCAATTTTCTCTTTGAAGCAAATCCAGCGTGAGGAGGAGTGAGACCGTGTCTATTCATCCCTGTCACACGGAGAAGCGGAGCAGCCATCATATGCCCAGAGGATGGCAAAGACCAGCTGACTCCAGCCATATGTCCATCAGCCCACTTAAGCCTTAAACATCTTGCTCTTTCGCTTTCATCTTCACCCATTTCTGAGGACACAAAATCCATGAGCAAGAACCACCTGGCAGCTGTACTAGAAACTATGTGGCATTGTTGCTATGGGGCCACACGGCATCTTGAAAAAGAATGTTTTTGCAATACCGGAAAAGGCATTCATATTGAAATAAGCTTTGTAACATTGTACTGGTCAGTTTTGATCATAGCTTGTCTTTTCATTCATAACTTTTACCAGCTCCATGGTTAACTAAATATCAGCAATCATGTAATTATTGAAATATTCTTTCATCAGGGGTAGCAGGTGAGCCTATCCCAGCCAGCAACTATGGGCCGCAGGTCAGGTACACCCAGGACAATGGGCAGTTTATTGCAGGGCTGACACGGAGACATACACAGACAGACAACCTTTCACTCGTTCACAAGGGATCATTTAGATTGACAAATACTCTCACACGTTTATGCTTTGGGGCATTATATTATATATATAATAGTATACTGGACCCCAAAGCAGGGACTGAGAGAGAGAGAGCTGGTTTTAACAATTTATTCCCAAAAAGTAGTGATGGAGTCACACCCAGGCTCTAATAAACAGACTGATCAGCTGATTGGGACCAGGTGAGTTTCCACTGCAGCAGAAGCCAGCCAGCCACACCCCAGTCTCCACAAGCCTTGCATAGAAATACAAAGGGAAGGAACCTGCAGACTCCTATGGAAATATATCCAGTTAGTTTCTCATAGCATTTTCTTGTTATTAGTTGCAGCCCTAATTGTTGCCACCAGAATTAGCACTTACCTTGGTGTTATCAATCACTGGTTGGTCTCCTCAGCCTGTGTGCTGTTCTCCCAGGACCTCCTCTTACAGCTCGGTGAACAGGGGCAGCCCGGTGCCAGCTGTACTCGATCAAAGCGCGCTGCAGTAATTATACAGGGTTAACGCCAAGCCACAAGTGCATGTTCATCACTGGAAAGCCATATTATAAAGTGGCCCATAATCACAGGTGGAAAGTAGCTTTAGCTTAGATTTTGCAGCAGTAATGTGGACGAGTAGTTAGCACTGTTGCCTCACAGAAAAGTCTTCCTGTATAGAGTCTGCATGATATCCTTGTGTCTGGGTGGTTTTTCTCTGGGTACTCCATTTGCCCCCATCAACCTCAAAGCATGCACAATAGGCTAATCTTCCCGCTAGGTATGTTCTGACCAAGATCCAGTCTCAAGATCTAGAGAAGAGTCCCCGAGCGCTGCTTAGTGATCAGCCACCCCAAATTGGGAAGTCAGGTATATTTGACAGCCTCTAACTTGCACATACTTTGTCCAATTAGGCTCAAACCTGAAACACCCCTCGGCCCTGAACATATCTGACTAATATGATAGCAGTTACCTCTATAGCGCCCCCTATAGACTGAAAGAAGAATGTCGTTTCAGGGAAATTTGGCAAAAAAAACATCCTTCACAAACATCCAAAAAATCAAATAGACCCTTCCAATGTTTGTCATGGTTTGGGGGCGGGGCCTCTTAATTGCTTGTTAAATCGATAAATCATTACTATACTGTACTGTTACTTCTACATGTTCATAATCTCAGCTTCTGAGCATCCCTGACGTGGCTCTTTCTCTTTGCATATTTCCCTTATTGAAAGTGTGACTTCATTCATCTTTGGGACGTCAGCTCTAGGTCCTCTTCCTTGTCACACCTGGGCCCTTGTTGAGCTTGTGGGGACAGTGATTACTCCAGAGAGGCTATGGATTAATCAGTGGCTGTGGGGCGCATTGATCTTCAGTCCAATCCATCTGATATTGGCTCCTGCTCAATGAGAAGGGGGAGCGCTGTGGCATCCGAATCAGTCGCATAAGGTCAGGGGTGTAACAATGGCAGTGTTGCATCAATGTCCCTTTTTGTAAGCATGACATGGATTTGGCAATAGAATCGTCACTGGCCACTTTATTAGGTAGACCCTGTGCCAAATAAGGTGGCACAGATGTGGTCTGAAATGATGTGGAAGTACCACATTGCACCCCTTGCCGATTCAACCCTATGTGAGTGGCTGTATTGAATCACAAGGCTGAAAATATTTTGAAAATGGCTGAATACTGAACTTAGAACTGAGGAGGAACTGTTCTCTTTTCGTAAGCATGACATGGATTTGGCAGTAAAAAAAAATCACTGAACACTTTATTGGTGTGGTCTGTCTGTAGCCAACCTGCCTCATGTTTTTGTCATTTTGGGTGATCAGAGATGGTTTTTGGCAGAGCTTGATGTGGTCAGAGTTAATGTGTGCTTTCTGTTCTCTTATCCCATCAACAGGGTATTTTTGTCACTCATTTTCTATTTAAGTCTGTTTGTTTCTTAAAAGACAATACTTCATTTTACTCTGTTTTATGATAAAGTATTTCATCATTCATAATTAATTGCCGCAGCGGTGGTGCAGTAGGTAGATGCTCGCCCTTCAACCGTCGGGTCGGTGGTTCGAGACCCCGCCCGAGCACACGCTGTCAGGCCCTCCCGTGGACCCACCACCTGCGGGAGGTACCCTTAAAAAAAGGGCTGGTGCAATGTGGATTGGGCAGTGGTCGAAGGCGGGAGTTCCCTGCTTAGACTGCTGCCTCCGCGACCCGGTTTTGGACAAGCGGAAGAAAATGGATGGATGGATCATTCATAATTAATATTTCACTTTTATCACCCCTCTGGCCTCTACAGTAACATCAGATCAGACTTTGACCAATAGTAGTTGAGGATTACTTTAGTCCCTCCCCTGGTCACTAAAGATTACAGACGCCCTACTTTACGTTATAGAACAGGGTCAGATAAGATGTTTTTGTTTTAACTTTTTTTTTTGGAAACTTACAGACTACACCTTTATTTGAAATACTAGCTCACCAGCAGCTGACAAGGTCTACCTAATAAAGTGAGCAGTGTGTGTACTCCCAAGTTCTTTTCTAGCTTGACAAGCAGCTACAGCTAATCTTGTGATGGAATAAAAAAACAACAACACAATTTTAATTCATTTTTTTGCTATCTTCTGCTCTGTTTGTTTTCTTATTTATTTTTGACAGAATGTCTGATGAGCAGCAACTAGATCATTGAACAGTGATTTATTTAGAGGCACACACAGCTCTGCTCTGACTTCACAAATAAAAGTTGATTCCAGGCATTTGCAATTATGCTGTATACAGGCCCTTTGCTTGACCTAATATGTTCTCTATCCAGGCTGCATATAAATGAGGTACAGATGCAACAAATGTGTGATCAATTGCAAACAGAAAAAATGTATAAAAAAAATGTATATATATTGATGAAGACTGGGTCCGTGAAATAACGCAAATGCAATGGAAGAGAGACGGTCACATGACAACAAGCGAGACATGCAGCAACGCTACTTAAAATGAGATGCTATGTAGAATCACAAGCCAGCAAATATGGTTCAACATCAGAATGGTGTTATTGTGCTTGGAGATGCATTAGCATTCTAATGGGAAAAGTTATTGAGGAAAAGGCGTGAGTAGTCTGGGGTTATACAAACATATACATCTAAAATATCTTTTGGATGGTTGTACATCTTGTGAGGGGAATTATTTAGTTAAGCCTCAGTGACTATTATGATGCTCACTATGTGTTTTTGTTAAAGACAGCATCTGGTTAACACCACATGAAGAGCTTTTTTAATCACAACTTAAATTACTACGTACTAGATACCAAAAAAAAAAAACACAATATGTGAATCACAATCAATTTGACTCTTTTTACACACAAACATTTTCTCCTATTAGAACCTTCAAACTGTATTTATTGATTGTTTGAATGTTCTAATATAACCAAAAATTATTTGGATCATAACCCATCAAGGTTCCTTCTAGAAAAGTCAACTAATCAGAATCAATACTCTGAAATGGGTTTTAATCATAGTACCAATTGTGACTAGAGCCTATCACAGACTGGATAATGAGAATACCCGTTGAGAATACAACAGGGAGGACATGCAGACTTTGGTTAAGGAAGTAATCTACAACCTCCTTATTGATAACTGAGTGGCACCAGCATGCACCTCGCTTAATGGAATGGGTTGATCTTGTCTAGTCGAACAATACTTTTGGGAAAAGAGAGATTACAATTCTACTGGATAAAAAAAACCCAAAACATTCCTATTCTTTCCATACCATGTTTCAGTACCTGGCGGGTTGTCAATCATAAACGTAATGTCCCGTTGCATATATGAGACTGGTAAATGACAAAGTAAAATTATGATAAAAATAAGCAGTTTTTATGTTATGGAAAGAACATACGTGTTGTTTAGGTACTGTCATTGAAAACCAGGTATGTTTTATTTAACCAGGAAAGTCCCACTGATATTTAGAATCTCTCTCTTTGGGGGAGTCCTGGCCCTAACGGGGGAACCTTGTACATGTTGTTAGTCGTAGGGTGCCCAGGAGGAAGCCTACGAAGACACAGGGAGAACATGCAAACTCCCACACAGAAGGCCCGGTCAGGGAATCGAACCCAGGACCCTCTTGCCCTAGTCCCTGTATGTATTCTTGGTCTAAATCCACCTAGATTGCTTTAAACCTGCCTCGGTTTTGGATTCCAGTGTAGGATACAGCAGCCCCATATTTGACTGAGTCCGCTGTTGCATATCAGAGTCTGAATTGAGCGGAAAGAGGATGTGAGCTTGACATGAAGTGCCCTCCTGAAAGCCTCTGACGTGACTGGCACCTCTCGCATTCAACACGCCAATTAGCTCACTGACGGCTGCGTATGGACCGACCAGACAATCAATTACCGTCCCCATATTCCCCCCATCCCCTCACCTTTTATCTTCCTTGTGTCTTTATCATGCTGTCCCCTTCACTTTTATGTCATAAATCATCCTTGCCAGTATTTTGTCAATATTTCAACCTTGTCTGGCTCCTAACTGTCATTACATACACAGCACATTCTTACTGGGGGGGTCTTAGAGAGGGTACGCACTGGCATCATTCACATTCATTCACTAGGGGGGGATTTAGACACACACAAACACTTGCATGACTTTGAACGTTAGGGGCGTGTACCCACAGAGAACGCGAGGAGAACATGCCGACTCAAATTAAGAGAGATGGTGTGTTGCAATGCAAAGTCATTTAAAACAGATTACTGGAGAAAAGCAATCTTCCTCAAAGTCACAAGCAGTCATTGCTGGATTCTCTTGACCAGAACAGTCTCATCAAGAAGGCAAACATTTCACTCTATACTTGTCAGTCTCCAGAGTCAAATATGTTTGGAAATCAATGTGTTCTGTGGGTTTACTTAAAGCACTGATGTCACTGCGGGTTTCAGGGTGGGTCTCATCCACCCCACGTATAACGGTGGAAGTGTGCCCCCTGCTGGTAAGATACTGATCATTCTCCATTGTCCTCAGTCAAACCTCTCTGATGCTGTGTTAGAAAAATACAACTCCCTTGACATTTAGCAACAGCCTACTGTCTCCAAGAAGCGTCTCGTTCTTATAAGGTCAAAGCATGTTTTTTCTTTTTTTCTTACAATTTTGACCATAAAAGCGTTCAAACAAGTGCCTGATGCTAGATTTTTATTAATTTGAAAGGGCCTCAAGCAAAGACTAAGCGCAGCATTTCATGTGTCAGCCGCAAATACAAGCCTTTCTTTAAATTGCCAAGGTTAAAGCCTTGAATCACAGAAGCACTGAATGGGGAAAAACTTAACCCTGACTGACCAACCAGCTGCGTATTTATTACTATGCACATCATGCTTTTATCAACAGCACATGTGAAATACAATTGAGTTTGGACTCTGTAATCAGTGAATCTCCAAGGCCAAGTTCTTAAAGCTGCAATACCTGATTTTAAAAAAGATCTTATATTTAAGCAGAAATGATTACTCAGTTAATAGCACAGTTTAACAGAATTTTTTACTTTGAGGTTCTCTGTGGGCTATTTTAGCAGGGTTTTTGTTTTAGAATGAGGGAAGGAACTGTCTGACCAATCACACGCTTCCACAGGACAGGAGCCCTCTGATTGGTCGATACATCCATGAACTCTTCAGAACTAGAATATACCAGGAACAATGTCAGGGGCTGATGTTTATTTAAAAATATGCAGTTTATTCAGTTTTTTTAAGAGCCAACTCCAGTCTGCTGCTCGTTATTGTCACACTTCCTGGTCTGTGAACGCAATGTGTGCTTTATGTGAGAGACACTGGGTTGGGGGTAAAGGAGTGCATTTATTTAAACCTTTTTTTTTTTAGGTGCCCTTCCCATCCCACAAAATCAGGTAGTGCAGCTTTAATATAAGCATCATTATGATCATAGAAACTGACTGGCCACTTCATTAGGCACAAGATTTATCTAACGAAGTGCCTGGTGACCGTATGGTTCTTAGAAACGCAGTAAAAATAGTGAAAATAATGACTGGCCATGTATAGGGTGACATATCAGTGATGCCAATAGTGTGATTTAGGACATCCAAGAGTGGAGACATTAGAGGATAAAAACTGACTCTGAGGTGATCGCAAGATGTATCATGGAAGCCAATCCAAGAGAGTTTGGTGAACAGGCTACAACAGAACCTTTCTTTTGCTCTGTTTAAATGATATATTAGTGCAATACGACCATGTTCAACTCCCTTGGGGTCAGTTTAATATAAGAAGAAATCTTTTGTAAAATCATTTGTCAAATTTATCTTTCAGATATTTAGGTGTCCTTGAAGACTTTCACATAAAGTTCAAATAACCGCCCTTCAATCATTTTTTTCATTAGCAAACCAGTCATTGAGTCAGCACAGAGCATATAAGTGATTTAATTGGTCATCACTGCGTCAATGTGAGAATAATGATGTGAAGCACTTGTAAATCTCATTTCAAGTGTTGTTAAGTGCTCATAAAGAAAAATCAGACATGACTTACTTTAGCCAATGTGTCATGGCATCATTTATTTATAACCTTCCAACTTGACCATTGTACAGTATAGGTTTGAACTTCATGACATTATTAGAATACCGGGCAGTCGGATCGGCGTCCCCAACAGGAGCAAAAAGAAGCAGCGGACCATTTGTAGTGAGTGGGGGAAAGCGTAACATTCAGAGTGATGGGAGGGTGGCTAAAGAAGCATGAAATCCACTGGGCTGTGCTGGGAGACAGAGGAGGACACCCAGATGTTTTCACAGCAAAAAGAAAAGGACAATTACACACAGGCTGGCAGGAGGAAAGAGAGGGCGGCACAGAAACGAAACGGGACCAGATCAGAGCCTTTCAAGACTCTTCATTCTAGTGAACACCACACCTAGAATTGATAAAAAAAATCCTAGACTTGAGCACAATTCAAGAGTTTTAACGCATTTAAGATCTTGTTGTCTCTGGCCTCTGTCAGTCTTAATGTATTCCTGCTATTTTTATCAGCAAGGCTATAGCGTGCACCGAACACTCACACACTATCCCATGTGACTGCAGCAGGGGGAAGAAAAAAAAAAAATCAGCCAAAAACAGATAACACCATGGCCAAAGCATGCAAGCAAGGTGAGGAAACACTTAAAAAAAGAAAAGAGAAAATAAATACATCTCGGGATAAAAAAAAAAAAAAAACATCTTAATACATTATCTTAAAATTTCCTTTTCTGGTCTTGTGTTTCATATATATATATATTCTTAAACACACATCTTTGTACATTTTGGTATAAGTTCTCTTTCTTCAAGGGAGTTCAGAGGGGTGGGGTTAAGATGGCAGGAGGGTAAGGTTGGGGATAATCCCACTTCCCTGATTGCCTTGTGCTGACGGAGGAGGAGCTGCGTTCACTCCTCAATCCTTTCTGCTCACACTTTTGTCTCTCATTCTCTGTGGCGACTGCGGGACACTCGGATGGACATCAAGGGGCTCAGCAGTGAGAGGACAAGCTTAAATGGATGTCCGAAAAGTCCAGGACACACGAAGCAGGAGCTGACTATGAGTCAGGATTTCCAACCGTGATATGGACTTCCACTATCTTTTATCTGAAACACATTACAGTTGCACCAGTTACATCATATTCACATTTTGACTTTTTTTCCTTTTACTTATGGTCTGTTACCTTTGTTCCCATCTGTTTCAGCTGCAGACCTCTGCTGTATTAAATTATTATACTTGGCTTCAACCTCCTAAAAGAGAGAAAATGTAATGAATCTGGTCCTTGTCTAGGTCTATGTCAATGTTACCTCAAGGCTAAAAATAATCCTGGCTGTTACCTTTAGGTAGTTGAGATTGGTCTGAAGATTTCTCAGGTGAGACAGGACTTGTCTGCTAAAAGAGGAGAGACTACCAGCTTGAGACGCGGAGGAAAACCTTAAATTGATGCCAGAATCAGCGGCGCATCCCTGTGACGTGCAGAGCGGCTTCCCTGCAGTGGATCCCAACATGTCAACATCGTCTGTGCTGCTCTCCACTGGGCCCCCGTATCCTTCTAGGACTAAATATCCTGCTGAGAGAATCACAAAAGACACTTAGTACTAAATCCACAAAAGTAGTTCCAGATCAGCAGACAAAGCTCAGTTGGAAGTGAAGTTCAGTGAGCTGTCAAATGACAAATCAAACGTTCCCTCACCAAAATCCTCTGGAGAGTCAAAGAAGCCTGTGTCTCCGGAGCCGGGGTCTTGTGCTGGGTCTTCGGTCTGAGCGGTCTTTCTTTCCGAACCGTTGTGGACCATAACTCGAGCGCGGCTGTCCACTGGGGTCCGCAGAGATGTGGTCCTGAGGATACGAGCGCCTGACGAACGCTTGGTTCTTTCACAAGCTTCCTGTGACATCAGCTGGGTCACCAACACCTGCTTCAACGCCGCCACTGTGAACAAATATGACCGGAAGGATTATTAGAGATGTCACCTCTACCTGTGGTGCAAATCTCCCCAACATGTAGGACCTTACATGTTTTCAGTGCTTCGTCTGCCTTGGAAGGGTACATGTTGAACGAGTCTCCTTCTCTGTTGTCCTCTTGGAAAGGCATGTCCGGGTCCACAAATCCTTCCACCTCCTCCTCTTCCTCCTCTGCCTTGACTACTTGAAATGGATTATTCCCTGAAAATGAACTTTGCATTGCGCTCCTAGACGGCGGGCTGCTCTCTTTTTCTGAGTAGGTAATTACAGAGATGTAAGAAGGAATAATTGTGAAAATTGTCGTGAATCTGGAGGCACAGGTTTTATTTAGTCTATAATCATCTCCTGTTACCTGTGGACTGAGTGCTTCCAGTAGATGTGCGGTCGGCGTCTCGGCTTAGTCTGGAAACACCTGCTGTAATGATTTCTACGCCGTCTCGCTCCCCACTGAGACAAAGCAGAGACTTGGTGTTAATCAAAGAATCAAATGGATTTTAAACATATATCTCTGAAATAAGTGACTTACTCAGATTGAGGTAAAGGTATGACGTTGTGAGGCTTGACTTTCATTGCCTCCGCTCTTTGGCTGATCAGTCGTTGCCACCTTGAAGGAAAAAACATTCAAATAAATGTCAAATAATAAAAAGTGTCATATAAAATAATACAAAAATCTCTATTTACGTTCTCTGGTCTGAGACTGTGGGAGCCATCAGCTCATAAATCTGGGCTCCGTTGTCTGACATTGACAGGACGAAGAAAGACTTGTTGTCTGGAGGAAAGTGGAACCATCAGTTATTATTAAGTATTTCCAGCGTGTCACCATAAAACATTAATGCACTGTGCAAAGTACTGCGGTGTGAAGGCAGGTGTGAAGAAAAAATATCTAAATCCAGATTATATTTTCCCCTCAAAGATGTGTTTGAGGGAATTTTTCATCAGAGATTGCAGGCTGCTCATATATTTGCCTTTGTTCATGCTAATCCCAGACAGATTCAATAATGATCAGATTCACAAGATAAAGTTACTAAGTACAAGTTGGTAAGATACTTTGAAAATTCAAAATCCCCAGGAATTCATCAAAAACAGCTACACAGTACAGTACATTCAAAGGTGACTGATGGGTAAACTGACCTGTAGCCACCGATCGCACCAACACCGTGTTGAGTTTGATAATGGGACTGAAGATGGCTTTAGTATCTGCTGTACCGGCTGTGTTTTTACTGTGACACTTAAGGATGAGACGTTCATCTTGTTTTTGAAGCAAGACAAGAATGTCCTCCAAAAGAAGGGTATACAGCTCTAAAAGGGCAGGACAGAAACATTGTGTGAAAAGAATCCAAGAACAAAAGCTGAATGTGTTCTGAATCTCACACAATGGCAGCTACAAACCTATTGTTTTGTCCTTGTTCACTTTCCATGACAATGGTCCCTCGTGCACCAACATTTTCTTTGTAAGATCCAGGTTCTAATAGAAAGAATGAAAACAAAGCTTGTATGACATGTACTTGTGTCAGTAGAGGTAAGCCTTTTGCTTCTATAGCAAAAAAAGCATTATTGCCCATTGCGTTTTAGTCAAATATAACACACCTTTAGCTCCAGGATCACGGGGTTGTCTGTTTGCTTTAGAGACGGAAGGTCTAATCTTCTCTGGTAGTCCTCCAGCCTCTGAAGAGCAGTGGAGAAGGACACAGTGAAAACGATTAATAGGTGCATATAAAAGTGCTGTGAGTTGTAGTTATAGGATAAAACATAATAAGGAAACTCAAGGGAATGATGAGGAAATAAAGAAATGAAGTAAAACAGAAATAACTAATTACCTGCTTGTCCTCAGACTCCTTCACAGCCTGGTTGACGTGATTGAGAATCTTTCTACAGCAATCTGCCGCCTGCTTTACTTTGTCCTTTTCTACTGCATTGTCTGTGAGACATTAAGACATTAACTAAGAGGCACAGCCTGCTCAGTTCAGTGGGGGACTGTCCAACAAATGGATATGTCCCCCTTCATTAACACATCATCACTTACAAATATGATGATGAAGCACAAAGGCAATATGATCTTATAATAGCTGGTAATACTTTATCCTTAGCTCGACCTCTCTGTGGGAGCCCAAGCCTCAGTGAGGGATAAAATGATGGACCAAATAATGGAAGGACATTTCTCAAAATATGCATTACCACTTGAGCATCATTGAAGTGATCATCTCCACATTTGTCTTCACCATTAGTGTGAGTGTTAGTACTAGCTGCCTTAATTATAGCTTTACCTTTCTTCTATAAAGACTAAAACTGCACTGGTTCCTAAAAACACACATGTATGTAATTAATCTGACAATCTGAAGAAACCCATTATTTATTAAACCAATTTTGTATTGCATTACTATTTTATTGTTAAGCCTGTTATTTGTACAGAACTGTATATTGTGGACAGTAGATACCTGTGTACTTCGCGATGTTGTCCAGCAGCAGAGGGTACTTGGTGAGCCTGAGCATCTCGACAGGAATGATGTCTTTGAGCTGCAGTCTACGGCACAGTCTGTTACTCTCGGCCTCCTACGAATGAAGAAAAACATGTACATCCGTATATTTAAAGGGCTGAAAATGAATATCATAGTAAAAGTTTTTCTACATAGAGACCAGGTGAAGTAGAATGAGAGGAGCTGAACCTGGCATTACCTGGATAAATGAGGTGAAGCGCGAGTCCTTTTTCTGTCTGGTCTTGATGATTTCTAGAGCAAATGGCTGGTTGCTGCAGAATGTGCCCACTGCCTGCTTGATCTTTTCTTCCTCACCACCGCTGAACTGTTACCATGCAGCAGAAAGTAAGACAAAACCATCTCAGTCACTAGTTTTTTTTCCCAAGTCAGCGCCTCTTGTTGCAACCTTACACTTTAAAACACAAAATTCAATACATAGCCATAAAATATGTTAAAAAGTGAAAACGATTTATGGTAGAAAACTCAAGAGCTTTAATACTTTTAAGACTTATAGAGATACCCGTTTTGTTAAAAGCAAAACACCCAGAGAATTCAGAGATTGTTCAATGTAAAGTACACATACTGCAGTGATGTGCACATTTGTTGTCAAACAAAGTAGAAGCAGGATTGAAACAATCTCACGCTATTATTTTTTTAGCAAAGCAAAGCATCTTTGGGCAAAGTTCAATAACTTGAAGCACAATATATTTTTCTGCCCCATCAGTCATCTTGAAATCCATTCAATATAAGAAAATGCATGAAAGAGGAAATACAATTTTGGCCTGGAAATTGTACTCACCCAAGAGAGCAAGTCATCTCCTATCTGATCAATTACCGAAGACTCATTTCTCTTCCGAATGGCTGCCATTTGCTCAAGTATTGAAACTGAAATGGAAAAATGCACAATCACTGTGTGCGTGTAGAATCCAAGCATGGCCTAAAATAGCTGAACGACAATCAGCTTTATTTACTTTACATTTAAATAATCTTTGTACCTAACTGGCAAACATTTGAGTTAATATATTGTTAGTTGTGTTTGGTGCTATACCATGTAACTGGAGAATCTCCTCCAGATTTGTAAAAATGTTCTTGATGTCGGCCGGGGGTAAAATAGCCTCCTTGGAAAGTTTCTGGTAGAAAACATGGTCCAACACTCTCAGCATCCTCACATGTGCACGCTCAGTCTGGAACAACTCTGAAATAAAAAATAGATTGACCCGCTTAAGGAGACCGTGCCCGTCAGACTTAATGATGTTAAATAATGCTGTCAGTTCTCACCATTGATAACCTCTTGCCTCTTTATTTCATGAGGCCTGAGTCCGGCGAGGACTTCACGTCCCACTAACTGCTGCCAGTTCAGGGGGTCATGTTCTGAGTCTGTTCCCTGGTCGTCTTCACTTTGGGCATCAGCTCCGCCAAGTCCATCGAGCCTAAAACATCAAATATTAATACAATATTTCATCTCATTTTGGTTACATTGAGTTCCATGTCAAAAGAGATTTCAATAAGCTGCTCTCTTTTTACCTTCTTAGTGCTTTTGGAGTTCCATCATGGATTCTACAATAAAATGGGGATGATTGAAGAAAGATATTTTATTCATGTAAAAAATAAGTATTTATATTTTAAATAAAACACACCTGTCGGCCTCCCTGTCCTCTTCCTGGAGTTGGTCAAGGCTGTAAAGGTCGAATTGTGACGCAGGATAGGTTAACCCGTCCAATGGATCAGTCTGGAGCCCGTCACTCAGCCTTGAGGGGCCTGAGGTCGGAGTCCCACCTAGAGAGTAAGTATTACGTGAAGAAATTTGAAACTAAATGATGGTCAAAAGAATGAACAGTCCACATACCCATATCAGTGTCTTTACTGGTGTCTGAAGCAGCGCTGCCCGGGGATGAGGTTGTAAGGGACATGGAGTGCACGAGCTCTGAGCCCTCACTTGATTGGCTTCCTCGAAGACGACCACCTTCTGTGTGCTCACTCGCACCAAGCGTCGGCTGAGACAACTGCTTCTGTGGCCTGGGGCGACCACCATCCAGGGCTTTACCCACTGCAATTAGGATGAATTAATGGCAAAACATAGGAGATGGCATACATTTAAAAACACTGACCCACGAGTCTGAACTGACCTGAAGCCGCTTCAATACGACTCGGCCGACGCTGTGGTCCAAGGATACTGGGAAATCTTTTCTTGACTTTCTCCTCACCCTCTTTTTCAGTCTTTATACTTCTCTATTTAAATATATATTATACATTGTTAGAAAAAGATAGAAGAAATTCAGAAAATTATGCCAAATAGTTTAAAGTACAGTAGGTACCTTTATTTTGGGAAGAAAGTTAATCCGGACCCATTTGGATTCCAGACTGCGGGGCTCCTTGACCCTCACACCAAGGTGCTTCATGTATGTATAAATGACATACTGCATTGTAGTGCTAAAAACAAACCAGAGACACTCCTAAAAAAGGCTCCACTTTAGTTGAAAGAAAATATAAACTATAAATGGGGCCAATTGTGCCATATTGGTTCTTTACAAACCATCTGGAGGATACTACAGCCATATGGCATTGCATACAGCTCTGTCAGTTTAAATTATTTATTACAAACACAATCCATAAAGTAATGAGATTTCTTTGCTTCTCAAGTGCTCCATGTGTTAGTCAGTGTCTATAGTCAGTTAGGCTACAGCTGACCTGACACCCAAAAAAACAACCATCAATTCATTTAATTAAGCGACATTTAAAAAACAAAAACCTTGCTTACCATTTCTCTTCCTCTGCATTCTGAGTACTTAATCTGTGAACAAAAACAAACTGATATCTGAGCATACTATACAACAAATGATGGTGCGTGGTTTAAGTGTTACGTACAAGATATCATCAATCTTTGTGATAATGTTTTCAGCATAAGATCGCTCTCGCTCCAGAGTCACTCGATCTCTGATTCTCTCCTGGTCCAATCGAGAGAGTTCTCCTTCAGCCACTGTTAAACCCATACTGCGCTTCTGCCTGCAAACACATACACAGTTGGTACACTATTCTTTTAAGGAATTCTTTTATTAAAACATTCTTAAAACATGATCATTTCAACATAAAAATTTAAGTTGAAATGGAAAACCATACCTGAAATCTTCCAGGTGTTTCTGGATCTCGGGAAGTAAAGAGTCTTGTAGTGTTTGAACATGCTGTCTGTTTATTTCCTCGGGGATCAGTTCTGTCCGCCTTCGGTCTACAGGAGCCCAAACATTCACTTAGAATTTGCCCCAAGTATTTAAAGGATTATTTTAAGTGCTCGCTAAACGTGTGCTATTTAAAATGCAATACTTTCCAAACCATCAGAGCATATGATTTTTAAAACCTTATAGTGCATGGCTGATGGCGTTATTAACATAAGGGAACTAAAGTGGAAGGAAGAAGGTGCGAGCTGACAACTAAACTGTTATAACAAACAAGAATTCAAATGTAGCTGAAGCACTGAAGCATCTACTTACCAAGATCAGAAGATATAGATTCTGGAACAGAAACTTTAAGGTTCTGAAATAAAAAATATACATCTATAATACAGTTTAAATTTTGCTGTGAAAGCTTAACAAAAAGAAAGACAAACGTACAGCTCCTCGATCAATAAAAAAACTGTGAAGGTCCATGAACACTCGTCTGGTCTCTTTGGAGTTGGTTTGCTTGTAAAGGTCAGCATAGAGGTAGCACAGCTAAAAAATTAAGCACAGTAAAATTATGAGTCATATGTATTAAGTGCAATATATAGTCCTCAATATATCTCAATAAATAAAAAGGGTTCTTACAACAGGAGGAGGGTCAAACTGAGAAATTACATGGTGCAAAAAAGCTGCTAGGTGAGCAGGACGAGACTTAAGCTGCTCGATGCTATTAAAGCTGTTACACTGGCCATTTGTCTGTGAGAATAAAATGTTTAGTTTGATATGACTCATGTGAAGTGTACAGATCTACTCAATAGGATGTTAATTAATACCTGCTCTTGGTCTGAACCAAAATAGTCATCCTCAGCCCCAATGATTTGTGAGACCATTCGAGAAGATGAGGGACTGCTGACAGCACTTGGAGACAGAGAGTCCTGTAAGACAACAGTCAAGGTGCTGTTCAAAGAAACATTTCCCTAAAAGCAATTTGAAAGTTGCTAAGGAAAATCTGTGCAAAAAGTACCAAGTCAGTAGCATCTTCTGCATCTGGGGAGTGGCAAGAGTTTAAGCTGTTGCGAGGTGTGCTCTTTGGACTGGGACAGGAGGGCTCTCTTGGACGCTGAGGCTCCGGAGATCCAGGCCCACATCCTCGAGAAGTCTGGAAATAACAAACAAGATACTATCAATCTAGCTGTGGATGAATGAAGGACATGTTGATTGTTGAGCTTACAGGAGTGCTGCTCCAGGACAGATCTGTGCTATTGTCTCCTTTAGAGGTGAATGTGTGCTGTGTATCAAATGTGCTACCATCATCTGCATCTCCACTTGAAACAGTCTCCTGAAAACAACAAAGATATTGCAAAAATACTAAATTCACTAAATTATATTCACAATTCTACAATATAATACAAATGTAACTGCCCTCCAGTGAACTAAGAAGAATACAAAGATTTTATTATGATGTCCTAAAAAAGGTCTCCTACAGAAAAAGTCTAATCCCCGATTAAGATACAGATTAATGTTCGTCTGGGACAATGTCCAGTGTAAAAAATATATGTCATCTACATATTTAACTAGTCAGTACAATTACCTGTGTTGCAGCAGTGGCCTTGAAGAGCTGACCCTGCAGCAGAGGAATGTGTTTTTTAGCTTCCTGGATATCTTTCAGTAGTTTAAGGGAGGGGTTTCTGCTGTACTCTTCCTTCATAGCCTAGAAACAAAATGGGAAATTATACAACAACAAAAAATCACATAATATATACTAGGGGTAACAGGATATAATTATATTGACAGTGACTGTAAAAAGGTAAAGAGTGACAAAAACACTGGTGCTAACCTGCAGATCCTGCTGCTCTTTTGAGAGCATTCTTTGCAAAATATCTGACTTCTGATTGCAAGTACTGTTATTTTCATCCTGTGGAGATAGAGGTGAATATAAAAAATCAAATAAAAATGTGAATGAATTTTGTAAAAAAAAGAGAGAGTGATGTGATTATACCCATGGTAGCTGTGAGGAGGAGAGGCGATCCTGAGGACTGTAGGGGCGCTCTGCAGCGGGAGAGTTTGGAGAGGAAATACTAACACCCAACATCTCTGACTCTGTCTCAGACAGAGGGATCTGAGTGAGCCCCGGAGGGCGCCCCAATACTGTGAGGGCCACATAGGAGCCCGCTACACAAATAAACAAATTCAAAACATTCAGGTTTGATCATTTCTTTTATATTTCCACACTGTAACAATGATTCTACTTACATTTGATAAGTTTTACAACTTCTATATGATTTGAATGTGTAACGAGGGTCCCGTTGACCTAAAAACAACAACAAGAAAACAAAAAAACAAATACAGTTTTACCAACATATCTTTCACTAAAAACATTGTGTGGCCAGAAGGGGGCAATCTACAGCCTTTGTAAAATGGGCTGCAGCCAGTAAACAGTGACATTTGCAAATAAACATATTACCTTAATGATTCTGTCTCCTGTCTGAACACCTGCCCGCATAGCAGCCCCATCTGGCAAAAAACACAAGATAAACTTTCTGTTACGTAATAAGCTAAGGGAATTGAACTCATTAAATAGCACTTCATGGGAAAACACAGGAGTCATAGCCCGTTTCTAGTGCACTCAAATACAGAATACAGCCTGACGCGCCATATGTTGTAAAATGACTATTTGAGTCCTATTTTGAAAGACCATAACAGTGGTTACATGACGAGAAGGACCTGTTTCACAGCTCCACCCCAAACAAAAGGATTTAAGCAGTAGACAGGTCATTATAGGATCCCGTCTACATGATGTCTGCAGTCACTTCTACAGTATTAGTGTCAGTGGATGTAACTGACAACATTGACTTATTTACTCACTGTGTATCACAAGATAGTTGGTTGTTTAAATAGATTATTATAAAAGTTGCCTCATTAATAGACTAATACAAGGCGTGTTGTAGCTCCACTGTACCTTCTTTGACAAGCTGCACAAATACTGGGTTGTCACCACTGACTGTGAGCCCAAAGCCATTTTCATCTTTCTGAATTATTACACATCGCGGGACCAAACCTGCCAAAAAGAGCAGAAAGCAAAAACATATTCAAAGAAAGCAAAAACATTTAGACACTTGATATAGTAAAGACTGCAGCGGATTCTTTGTCAGGTTCAGTCATCAAACACCTCTGTCTGTCACGGTGTATCATGTCTCACAGAATAAAACTAAATGCTAAGAATGAAAAAAGTATTAATAATAAAAAAAATATAATAATATAAAAATCTTTTTGCTGACCTAAATCAAATGAGCTACAAGCTTTGTTTCCCACCTCTTCAAATCTTAACCTGGTGACTCTTGAACTAATCCCAGGTTATGTTGGTGATTTTTTTTGGTCAGTGCAGTGTCAACAATAGAGGTGAGTAGATCGATTAGGGAAGAGGGGGTTGAGAAGAGCCATGGCCAGAAGCAAATATATGTAGGTTAGGTTAGGCAGGCAGATGCTCCAGGCTGGGGGAGGTGAGGTGGGAAAAAGCTTTTAGAACTGGTGGGACGGGGGAGGGGAGCAGGGAGAGAATTAGGGGCGTCAGGGTGACAGATGAAGCCACATGGGTTCATAAACGGGTGTGAATTTCCCTCGAATTGTTGTTGTTTCGCCTGTTAGAGGATTTTGGAGAGGGCTGTTCTAAAACTAACCAGTGGCAGTGTTGACAGAATGATACATCAAAGCTATCGTATAATTTAGAGATTTAAAATATCCATAATGAGCACCCTTTAAAAATATCAGCTCCAGACACTGACCTTTAGTATTCATTAAGTACAAGTTTTTCCTTTAGAGTGGTTTTCTGAGAACTTCTGAAAGTCTAAACTTCCAGACACAACAAAAATAAGAATGTAAACAGACTAAACTACCATTGTTAGATAGGTATCAGGAAATAATCTTGATGAACTCCCATACAGAGAACAGAATGTCATTCACATAATCTGCCTACATTTGTTTTGTCAATTGTCAGCAGGTAAAACGATCTGTGTCTGCCCCTGATGGGACAGGATTATCACATTATTGTTTCATACAGATCTGATGTCAGTGTAACCAGCAGCAATTTTCAGGCTAATAATACATCAATCTATAATCCACTATAGAGCTGGTCATGCTGTCAATGTACACCGTGAGCAGACATGTCCAATTAAAGAAACAGATTTTTTAAATGAATTCAACAAGAAATGTTTAAAAGTCCATATTATTGCACACTTTTAAGCAGCCTATGGAAAAAGGATTGGTCAAATGAGAGAAGCTGGAGGAGGGTTATAAGCATGTAAAGTAAAGGTGCAGTTGTCACAGCAGCCATTCTTACCACAGGACTCAGGCTTCCCCTCTGCTAGCACACTGCTGCTGCCACTCTTCTGCACCAACAGAGCTTCTGCTCACAGCCCCCAACCACGCAGACCCCAGCGCAGACAGTACAAGAGCAGACGCACACAGACGCACAAATACAACACAAAACCATGAAAGGAAAAAACACAAAACAGGAAGGAGAAAATCATGAGGGAGAGACAATCATGGTAAAGAAAATGAATTTGACAAATAATAGCTAAAAAAAACAACAATTTGGATAGACAGGAGTTTGCCACTGGGAATTGATGAATTTCATCCACCTAGTACCTCCACTCCTGTAGGTGTCACTCATTTTACTTGATCTTTGTTTGATTATTGTGTCTATTGTACCCAAACTGTTCCTAGGACAACTCATGCCTATCCAACAACTTTAACAACTATAAAATTATAATGGAAAATACATTCAAGATAAATCAGGAAGCAGATGTCCATGCAAGTGACGCAAACAAACAAAGCTATAACCCATGCACACATGCAAAAGGTAATGACAACTAATAATTCACATATAACTGCATGGATCAAGCACAAGCAAGCTGGGAAGTGACTTGACTAATCATTCATCATCAACACTAAATAAACTCACATTAACTATTATACTATATTATAACTAACAACTATTTAAATATGTAGTATGGACCATTTATAGTTGGTCAAAAACATAAAACTATAAAGCTTCATGTTTTGAATACAGAAGCTTAGGTCTAGCTCAAATCTCACACGTGTTTCTTAAGTCAACCTGAATGAACAGAGTGCAAAACAGACTGTATAACCAATCAAGCCAAATGACAAGCGCAAATGAGCCTTAAATACACTAAATAAACAAACAAATGCATGAGAATTCAGAACGTCACATCTGCGTCTGGTACGAACATATATTATCCAGTTAATACAGCATCTTAAAATTGATGTGTATGTTATAAAACAAAAATGTTAATAAACAACATTTCAGCAGACAGAAATGTTAGGGATCCATCAAGAGGGCACAAAGTGTAAAGAACAGAAGAGGTTATAGGATGTCTGGTGACAGATCAGTACCTGTAGGGTCGAACTCATTGCAGGACAGGGACGATTTGTCACTTTTGGATTTCTTGTCTGGAGGAGGGTCCTTAGAGAGAATGCTGCTGGTTCTAAGGAAAGAAGAACAGATCATTCTAAACAATCCACCATTATGACAATGTAAAACAAAGTGTAATTTTAAAAAACATATTTCAACTGTTTTATATGACTCACAATAGAGAATAATGTAGGTCGCTCTTATGAAAGTATGAATGAAGCCAAGTGTGTAGTGTGTAAAATTAGAGGATGTAAAGTGGCTTCAGTTCATAAGAGCAGGGCCAGACCTCAGAGGTGCTGAAGGCCAGACTAGCCTGAACCTCAGAGGCCTGTGTATGGCTGCCACTGCCTATACTGGCCCCAACTGTGAAAGAGCACCACTCTGTTCACTGTGAAAGGCCGCGATGGGCCGTCCTCAGAAGAGGGAACCCTTTGTCCCGCACTGTGTCCATATGTGTGTATGTGTTGTGTGTACATGAGTGAGTGGGCGAGAGAGGGTGCATGTGTTGTGTGTACATGGGCGAGAGAGAGGATGTTTGGTCCAAATTCTGAAGACCTCTGTGTGCATACAGCAGGCCAGAGTGAAACCTAACCTCATCTGGAGCTCTATCAATGTTCACTACAAAAATAATTAAACACAAACAAATCAAAGAAATAACAAGTGTCTTACCTGTTTGCTTTCTTGGGAAACCTGGAAAGTGCAGAAAAATGTTAACTATTATTCAGCAACACAGTATTGAAATAAATGAACAAACGATTGCCTGATCATGGTTTTACACCGTTTTTGAGTTAAATAAACATCTGACAGCGTCTCCTGAGCCCCACATAATGGTAAACATGATAATCCTGATCAAACATCAGAGTACTTCAGCCGCAGATTAAAGCCTTTTCAGGTCAAATGTCTCCTGCCTCTAAGATCTCAGCTGAGTGTATGTACGCCTGCGTGCCTTGATCTAGTCTCTGACAGACATCTCGACTGGCCTGAAATAATCATATCCTAAACAAATCCATGGACCAGGCCTGCTTCTTCCTAGGCAGCTTTCCCCAGACTATTAGAGCTGCAGGGACAATCACATTTACCAAGCACACTGTCAAAAATGTTTCTGTTTTTGAACACTTTTATTTTAATATTCCTTTTCCCCGGCAGACAAGTAAACTGAATCTTCCACTTGATTCTGAAAGAGTGGGCATAATGTTTCACACAAATTGACTTAGTCGGATCTGGCAGTATTTCCAAAAGAGTATTTAGCACATTTAGCTTTTGTAGGGCTCTCCAATGGGTAAATAGAGACATAATCCCCATGGAACGAGTTGGACAGATTAGTTGAATAATACCAGTGTCAATGTTTACAGCATTATACTGGCTATGACAACAGATGATGTGATTAAACCACCAACAAGGACAAGAGACAAGGCTTTTGATTGAGGCAATTGATTTTGTTGTAGGCTATACACTCAATGGCCGCATCTACAAGGCAAATATTGTATCTCAAATATTTCAAACCATTATAGGTAATAAGAGTTTATAAAGACATTGTTATATGTGAAAATCTCAGTAGATCGTCAATTGATCTTTCAAAACATTTAATGACTAATTTGAGCTTGTGAGCAGGTAAATAGACCTGCCTAATAAATTGTCCAGTGATTGTATATAGCCCAAAACAATATGACACAACAATATGACTTACATTAACCTATAAAACTAGAATGGGAGACGAGTTTGCTAAGAATCGGAAAACTGAGTAAAAAATAATCCTCAAAGAAATACAATAGAATCTATGTGGCAGTACTTTTTTCAGCACGTGGCTGTATGGAGTACATCAGACAGTACCATGTATATAATAGCGCCACTACACTGCTGTGGACTTCACAGTGAGAACAGTAGACTTCTGTAATGGGGAGGTCTCAGGACTAACTAGCCCACATTAACTCTCTTTCTCCTGGCGACAGTGTGTCCCATTCAGAGCCGTGCAGAGGCAGCTGAATGGCCCGTTTATAAAAATGCCTCTGACTGTAATAAGTTCCAGAGGCTCAGGCAGAAAAAGAAAAAAAATGAGCTTTAAGTAGCTCACTCCCTTGAAACCTCTGAATTGAAGAGATGGAAAATTTGGCGCATAACCTAAACTAGGACATGGGCAGCATTCACCCAAGAATGGCAAGACTGAGGAGGCACATGAAGTTCTTGGTGAACCGACCCGACACATGAAAGCAGCCAGGATGATGCAACTTCAAACTGCATTATACATATGTAGACACCAAGAAAAGGAGTAAAGTTAGCAGGTGGTAGACTATGACTGATCAATGTAAATATATGGTATACTGCTAGTTTATTATTCAGTTCTCTGCTGCAACATCGCCAAACCATTCACCACGTTTACATTTTTGGCAACCACGTGCAGGCACATAAAAAGACTTAATATGCAGTTTAACCGAGTCAAAAAGATCTGCACCAGACTCACCAATAGTCAGTATTTCTTTACTATGCTTTCATGAGTAGATCCTTTATACCTACAGTTCACTTCTGAACCTATTTGATTTTCTGTTTAGTTGAAAACAATAGTTTTGTCAATCCACTTCCAAGATACTAACAATGGTGCACAGTTAAGTAATAGAAATAAAAAAGTACTTAGAATGTGAACACTAGGGCTGAAACAATTCATTACTTATTGATATAATAGTCAACTAATTTAGTAATCAATAATTGTTAACTGGAGTATAAACTCTATTAAACATGTCATTTGCTGAGTTAAAATGGTTTTACAGCTGACAGAGCAGTAAAACTGTACAAAAATAAACATTTTACATTTAAGATGAACAACCTTCTTTCTCAATATGGTCCTCATAGTTTTAGCTTCACCTGGTTGAAGTTTTCTCCTAACGATAAATCGATTAATCCGGAAAAATAGTCGACAGATTAATCGATTAGCAAAAATAATCGTTAGTTGCAGCCAGTGAACACAAACTGTGTGCCTTCACAGTTTTACTGCCTATGGATTTATTATAACTTTACTGTGATTTGTGAATTTTAGCTGAAAAAAACATAACGATGTTTTGAGCTGCTCAGTGTGTCAGCAGATTCAGCTACAGTTCTGGGCAGACCTGGAACCACTTCCTGGGTGAAGTCAATTCATTTTGAGGGAACAAGAAAGGTAGAAAAGGCAGAGTCAGGGCAGGGTGGGAGCAGAGGGAAGGGCAGCACTAGAGCAAGCCTGGGCTTGAATGCTTCATTGAGGTTTGGTGTTTTGATGGAAAACTGTGGCAGAGCTGGGCCAACTGCTGCAGCACTGGAAGTAAAAAAGGCACAGTCTAATCCAGAGCTTGAGTAAACTAATGAAATGGTGTGACAAGCAGTCTTGAAGCAACAGGAATCAGAAGACTAACATTTTAGAGTCTGAAGAGAAAAAAAGAAAGGGAACTGAGACAATAAGGAACAAACTAACTCATGAAGTATTTCAGGTTATTTTCAGATCCTGAATTTAACCAATAGGAGAACTTAAAGTCAAGTGAAAACATGACTAAAAAAAAACACAAAGGTAGTCACAGAGGGAAGGCTGTATTCTGTGTATCTAATGACATAACAAGAACAGCTAATCTTCCGTCTTGCAGCGCAGGACTGCTCTGAGAGGCTGTTGATGCTGGAAGAGGTGGAGCCTGTCTGAAAAGAAAAGACGATTCAACTGAGCTGGGTGTTGCCTCCAGGCACACATCAGACTGAGGTGCGTTTCACTGCAGCAGGGGTGAATGACCTTGCAAAGACTGCGAAATCCCCAGACGCTGGACATTTCACATCACAAATCTTAGTGTACATAAAAATAAAATGAAGGAACAGGGAACTTCTCTCTGTTCTCCGCTTCCTGCTGAGTCATGATAGTGGTCAATGCAACAGGCAACGTCTCCATTTCAGTCAGACAGACATTAAGTCATTCTTGCTCTGATTCTATCTAGCAATGATACAGTGTCCTTGCAAATTTGCCAACTGAAATCTTTTATCTGATCTATAACCAAGTCATGTGATGTGGGCGCCACTGACAGAAAGTAACAAAAACTCCTTTAAATCATTGTACGCGAGTCTACATTTTGCTGCTGTATATATGCCTTTCATTTATAATATATTGATATAGTGAGTAGTATTAAACGTGAGATATGGAGATGTATAAGAGACACTACTAAGGCAATGGCTGCAGAGCTCGAGCTCCAGCCCCAGGGGAAAATGGTGCCCTTTCTGCCCCAATAAACTTCATCAGGATTCCTGACATGAAGGCCGAGGGGATAGACATTTCTTCACGCTATGCTGTCTGCTGTCTTCCCGTAAGTGGGAAAGCCAGGGATGAGGTGGTTCAGCGTGCTACTGGTCATGAGCCCTGCCAAAACCATGATTAGGAGCATGTAAATCAAATGAACAACTAATGCTTTATTCAGATTTTCCTTTTTAACTTCAGTTTACATTTTGGAAGCCTTAACTGTATATATTACCTAACATAATCCAGCCACAAGAGGCAACAGGCTACAGCTCTGTTTGTGTCAGTCCTAAACCTGGATATGTGTTGGGTCAGGAAGTGCATCCAGCTTTAAACCTAATCCAAATCAACAAGCAAATAACTTCTTATTAGGAGGTTGTTGGTTTGCTATGGTGGACACAACAGGGAAGCCAAAAGAATATCTGTGAACTACTACCCAAGTTAAAAAACATATGGGCACTTCAAGTTGTTGCTTTTGCCACACATGGTTTTCATATAATATATATGTGTGTGTGTGTGTGTGTGTGTAATATAAAACAATTGTCACACCCCTGAATCAGCAGAAATGGTTGGTGCTAAGATTAATCAAAGTGTTGCTCACATGTGTCTATGATGCACTCCCAGCGTTTCCTATGTGAGAGTTTATGTAACAATGGGATGATGAAGCATTGCATAAATTTACATCAATAATTAGAACATGCTGAACCATAGTCTAACCGCAGTAAGCTATAAATACAAAAAAATTCCCGACATTACATGAAGACGAGTATACTGCACAGTTAAGCTTTGTGTAGACTCCTCCATGGTTACAAAAACTCTACTTGGACATGTGAGGACACGACACTCCAGGAGACAGCTCTACGCCTTGTCCTAGTTTTTTTGTCTTTTTTTACTTTATTGTAGCGTTCATGTCTTTTGTGAAGTGAAAGTAATGTTTGGGCCCTGCAGCTCGGGAAATAGATAGCAGAGGGTGTCCACAAGAATCAGCCTCATAGGAGTGGAAAGAGACTTACCCCTATTTCATCACTACAATATATCTGCTTAGTCTTCCTTATCTGTAAAGTAATTTATTAATACAGAAGAAATCATCAATATTTAACTTGTACACACTCCTCTACTGGCATTATGAGAACACAAAATGGTGGAGAAGGCTGGACTAACAAATCCAAAGGGTGCAGAGTGTAGAAAAGTGGCTCTGGCTCCGGTGAACATGGAGAGAGTTGGTGTGTGCCTGACAAAGTCACATGTAGGTGAGAGGCTCCCTCAGCTCTTCATTTATAATCCTGAAATAAACGAACCAACCAATATACCAACACTTTTCAGGCCAACATTCTAAACAAGAAATGTTTTGCCTGGTGAAATAAAGGTTTTCATTCACTCACAGGTCAACGTTCAATTATTAGATATTATTATCACCCTAATGATTTCAATAAGTCAAATCGTTTGCTGATTTGAAAACACAATTTAACATAATTTTATTTCATTCCAGGACACACTACGATTGAGGCTTCTGTCGCAAGATTACATTTATAGTGAAAAGAGCAAAGTATGACCTAAATATTCAACGGGCAAAGATTTTAATAGGAAAGGAAAGCCTACAGGCAAGTGTAACTGGGGTTACTGTTTGGATAGAAATAATTTAGCATGTAGTCACTGTCTATGAGTGACTTCCTATGCAGAACATCTCTACCTTTGGGAAATGTTGCCGTTTCTATAGAAGTGGGATCAGGCAGATTACACAGTATTAAGAATCTCAAGGCACACAGAACATTATATCATCAAGAAGGCCCTACATCGCTTACTCAGCAAATGGATTTGTCTATTTTCTACTGCTCTGGTGCAGCCGTCTACATTTATATCTTCTAGCCTTTAAAATCTGGTAAGACTGAAACGTATAACATATTAACTCATAAACAACAAAAATGTTCAAGTGATGGTGATGTTGCTTGTATTTGCTAGAAGCAGTAATGGTATCAGAGCCCTAATGACATGGACATATGTTTTAAAGGCATTTAACAGTAGCTGACACAGCACTGTTCCTATCAGCTGAGTAAATGGAAGAGATAGTGAATTCTCAGGATGCCAAAAGCAGAGATGCACAGACGCAGAGCAAGCTGTCAAGAGCACTCATGAGCACATTTATCACAGGAAAACAAATGACTAAAACATGTAGAGGGCCCCATATCTCTGGTTGGGTTGTGCCATTTATTAAGTTGGTGAGTAATCCAGCCACCAAGGGTCACAGACCAGTGTACTCTTTTGTAGTGCTGAAACAATAATCAGATTAATAGTGATTAAATGATTATTGAAATAAATGTCAACTAATTTAGTACTCAATAACCGTCAACTGGAGCAAACAGACGTGCCATTTGATGAGAGAAAGGGATTTTACAAAGAAAAAGATATATACATTTTACATTTAAGATGCAGATCCAGAAGTCCTCAGGTAGCATAGTTTTAGCTTCACCTGGTTCAAATTTTGAAAAAGAACAAACAACGAAACACCTATTTAAGGGCCTTTCGCTATCCAACAATTATTAAATTACTTTAAAAAATTTTTTGCCAGATTAATCGATTAGCAAAATAATTTGTCAGTTGCAGCCGTACTCTTTTGTGCAAGTTCCAAGCCTGAATAAATGGAGAGGAAGGGCATCTGGCATAAAATCCAAGAAAAAATAATCAAATTCACTGCATGCTATGCAGATTATTTGCTGTGACCCAAAAGGGAAAAGGAAAGAAGAGAGCAAATATTGTTCTTCAACTATTTTTTAAATTAATTTCTGATAGTGTATATGGTTGTAACATGAGTGCACAATAGTGCCTATTATATATTATATTATATACCTGACCTACACCGACATGATGGAGCACACAGCAATACCATGGCTTGCTTCCACTGAAAGCTATTGTTTACTATTAGTGATGTCACAAGCACCACTTCCCGGGAGGGCCTCTGGGAGGGTGAGGGCCAGTGAGGTTGAGTAAAAAAAAATGTGGTGATCAGCAGAACTCGGTGACAAAGCGCTAACAGCACACTAAATTGACCCAGCGGCTGGCGACCCAACCCCATGACTGCTGCTGGACTGCTGCATACTCCCATACTGAAAACAAAACACACACTACAACACACACACACAAGGAAAAGCAGCTAATGGCAGTGAATTACAGACTGACTTAGTGGAAATGCACTGCTTCAATCAATAAAGTCATTATGATGAACCTGCATGGTGGAAAAATGACTTCAAAACTTGCAAACCTTGATTATTACCATATTTACTAAAGATGCAGCAAATAGCCAACAGTTCTTTGCAAAAAAAAAGTATATTGTGAGTTAGTGAAATACTTCCTGGATTACAGTTACATTTGTGAAACTGAATGAAAATACACACATCAAAGTGATGAGTTAATGAACTACATATGATATTAAAACTGCCAGAAAGAGCACTGGGCATTTTGATAGGACCTGGGGCTTTTGAAAAAGGCTTAGAATGGGTATTTAAGGGATAGGTTAACACATTTGTTGTGCTAATAGTAACCTTAAAAAAACATAATAAAATGTACCACTATAGCAGCTGGTGCCATCCACTGCTGTGGGGGAGGTGGTCATGTAAAATGAGGCTGGGCTGAAGCCTTTAGCTTAAATCCTAGCAATAAGGATAGTTGATATTCCAAACTGTGCTGGAAATGTTCATCACGTAATAATAATCAATGGGTCACTTTCCTGACTGAGAGGTGAATAGTGTACATTTAAGCAAAATACATCAGGATTTATTCATACTGTAAAGTTTCACAATTACATGTAGAAACACCGTCCCTAAATGCGTCTTCTACAGGGTACATAACATGATTTAGCTGCCTGGACATAGCCACACTGTTCTTTGAGTTGGATGCCAAGATAAGGTGATTACTTGACTGATTTAAGGTTTAGTCTAAACCCAGAGATTGTTTTAATAGGTGTAGTTGAAGGTTAGTGTTATAGGATTAGGGCTAATAGTGATGTTGAAAGGAGTCCTGGGATCACAGATGACTGTTGCCTGCCACACAAACAGAAGCAGACCTTCACAATCCTTGGACAATTACTACTTTCCTGCCTGATCTCGCTGACATCAGGACTGTTTCTATGCACATCTGATGTCTCTGCAGGCTAATTACATTGTATAACACAGTAATTACCAGACAGATTCACACAACACAGTGCTTTACTAGCTTTGTGTTAATATATTCTTATTGGACATCATTTTACGTTGTCATTATAACTAGATCAAGACACACAGTTGCAAAATGTTGTTCTAGAGACATGTGCATCCAATGTGCAGCTGTGTTTGAGGATATGAACGAAAACTGGTGTTATACATTACCTGTCAGTGAAGCTGGACTGTGTGTCACTCATTGGGCTTCCGGTTCTAGATTTGCTGCAAATTATATCCGATTAACATTTTCCAAGTGTGATGAGGCGATTTTTGGTGCGTCCTTCTGTTGCATCCGTTTGGAGCCAAAATATTTAATAACAATGTCGAGCATAAATTCACTGCAGTACACTGCTGGGCTATGACAAGGCACGTCCAGGCACCTGAAGTAAAAAATACTGACTATATGCAATCTGCCAAGCAATGTGTTGAATAAAAACAGCTCGGTGAACACGCTCTTACATTGATATGGGCCTATGTTGTATTCGCAGTTTAGTCAAAGATCGGAGAAATAAATATCCGGCTCCAGCTGGCACAAGTTGCATCTATGCACTCCTTGTATGAATCCGTTGTATACACGTCCCAGTTCTCGTCGATATTTTGTAAACAATCAATATTCCCATGTAACACACACCTTAGCCGTGCGGTGTACTCCGTCGGCCACTAGCACAGCTCGGCTCAGTGGCCTCGGAGCCTAAATGATGTCTCAAGATGCTGAAAATCCCTGTAGTCCGAATCGGTATTCCCTGTTTCCAGCAATGTCTGCGTCCGTGGGGACGACTCTCCGCTGACCATGAGAATCGTATTAAAGCCGTGGAACAAATCAGCAGCACATCTATAAATAATATACACACGGAAGATGTTAAACCGGGAGGAAAAACAGCCGAATAAAAGAAAAATGGCTTTTAGTAACTATTTTTGTCACCGCGGACAGGCTGGCGTGGAATCAGACCAGCAGCAGCTAACAAAACAGATGAGCTCTTTCAGCAAAAACTTTGCTTCGTGTGCTGTTGTTTCGAGTGCAAACTAAGCAAACTCGCATTCACAACAATGAGCCAGCCAACGACCGAAAAAATATATACAACACCGCATCACTGTTGACTGGCTTCTAATAAACTACTACGTAATGTTCTTCAGAAAGTCTCTCTGAGAAAACAAATCCACTGGAGTGTGTTAGCTCAGCGGAGCGCTCCTTGACTCCATGTTTCCATCCAGAAGTGGTCTTTCTCGGTACAATCCCCGTGGATGAAAAGCTGGCTAGCTGTGGCCAGCTAACGGGACAAAAAGTAACGAACAGACTTCCGTAAACACAAAAGAAAATACAAAGGTGCTAAAAAACCTAGAGATGACACCAAACCGCTTTTTCCCAAAGCAGTACACTATTTTAGTAAGTAAATAACTTGTAGAGTCGTACCAAAACCCCGTTTTCTACCGCTAGCAACGCCCTAGCCAGCTAGCAGTAGGATCCAACAGTGCGTCCCACTGACCACTTCCGCCGGGAGATGGGATAAAACTTCTGTTTCTGCCTCAGGCAGAGCTCTGATGAAAAATAAAGTAACTCTGAGCATGGTCGGATGAACTCAAGAACTTGTTATGTTAGAGCTGACATGCATTTGGAACTTTCATATCTCTCATTTTATTTCTATTTTACAAGTTCTCTTGGAAAAAGAAAAAATACTTATAATTGTACCCCAACCAAAAGGTGTGTCGGTTGCCAAAACCACATTATTCGGGTTCTATTTGTTCGTCCTAATTCCAGGGATACATCAATTGAAAAGATGTGACAGCACTTGCACTCATATTATTATTTCTTATTGAATAATACAAAATAGGCCGCCTTCACATAAATAATATAGGGGGCTTTCATTGCCATTTCAGGCAACATAAAATGCTTACTATTTAACCGTTATTTGGAACATTATTGTTTTAATCTACAGTTACAAAAACATACATTGTTACAATGACACCATCATGTGGACAATTTCAGTAATTTCAACTGCCACGAACATTAAGATAAACAGATCAGATAAATTAGGTTACATGTTGGTGGATGTTTGAAGAAAACAATGATCTAACAAAGTAAGATTCAAGAAGTCAGTAACACTTAATCAATTAAATGTAGTTATTTGTAAATTTATTACAGTAATACATTCTACGTATGAGTTAGGTGAACAAAACAATACATTGAACAAAGGAGACGCTGTACATGAATGTTCAGTACAATCACTCAAAAATCATGTATATAATGTCTGATACAATCATAATTATTGGCTAGAGGAATGCAATTTGTAAACTATCAGTGTTTCCCATAAATATTGTTTGAGTCTATGGTGTCACTGCCAATTATTTCTGTTTAAAGGGCCTATATTATGCTTTTTTTTCTTGCAACATCATACACAATAATTTATCTAATGCAAGCTGTTTTGTGGATTCCCACCTGGACTAAATGAGAAACTTGTTGATTAGGCACAATGTCTCACCCTTATTTTTAACTCTATGGTCTCACCTGCCCCCTTTTTAAGACAGGAACAAACCATGTGTGTCAGTTTTCAAGGGTTTCCAAAAAACCTCACAGCCAAGCTCACAACTTCTCCAATCAGATATGTTATTAAATGGTGATGGCAACAAAGCTTCTCTAGGTGCATTTGTTGACAGTGTAGGAGCAGGCAGGAGCACTTTGTGGTTTGCAATTTATGACTTCCCTTATAGGGTCAATCTGTTTTCAGCTCTTAAAAACGGGCTAAAGCTCAAAATAATGAATTACTCAAATGTGCCCGAATAAAACAGAACATGATTTTGCAAAATTTAGGACCTTTAACCTTTAAGCAGTCCTTTTTTTATCACTGTATGTGTAATTTTTAACATTTATAATATATCAAGCAAAAAATATAAGCTGTTATACTATTTACTTTCCAGCTGGTTTTTAGACCATGGGGGGTGTCCATAGTCTCTTCTATTGATGGGAAACACTGAAACTATCATAGTACTTGCTTACTTCTTCTCAATATAGCTTTCGAACAGAATTAAACAGGATCATATGCAATTTCAAAATACACCATCCAGACACAAAAAATAGTGTTTTCTGCAGTAGTAAAAAGAAGCAAATAAGTCAAAACAATTCTCAAAAATTCTTTTGAGACCATATGTAACCATATTACTTAATATATTACAAAAATTAGAAAATGTAGTACAAAAAAAATAAAAATGCCATCCAATTTCCCTGAGAGAAGTTTCACATTTTAAGTTTAAGCGTGTCACAATTATATAGCCTTTCTATTTCTAGAGAAAGCTAAGACAACAGAAACCCTGAAATGTTAGCGTTTACATGGACCTAATCTATTAGAAAGTGCCAAGTGCACAAAAATATTTCGAAAAATAATCAAATTACATTATTAGCTTGTAAAATTAGGGACTGGTATTGAATAAAAATGTAATTTGTAAATCATATAATTCTTTACTTTACAATGATTTATTTTTATCATAAATACCATTTAGGACCAATTCTTTTTGTTGTTTGTGCCAGTTGTTGCTCTTCCTAATGGCAAATCGAACAATGTCCACCATGAACACCCAAGACAGAGCATACATGGCTATGCCTCCACACTTAATAAAGAATCTGGGCCTTGGGGAGATCAGTTCACAGTACAGCATTGTGCCTCCTACAAAGATACGCATAATAACAAACAGCAGAACAAACACTAAGTCTACAATGTCCCCAAGCAGGGTCCCATAACGTCCCGTCTGTTTGAGGAACCAGCGCGTCTGCAGCAGTGGGTTAGTGATTTCACTGCCAAAAAGTACCGCACATGACTCAATACCAGACTCTCCCAACCACAAGGTCAACAGGATTCCCAGGATGCTCAAAGTGTGATGGGCCAGCATAACAGGTCCTTCTGTGCGGAAGTAGACACACCAGGCCATATCAAAAATAAAGTAGCCCAGGCTAAACACCAAGGCACTTATCTGAAGTGGAGTGTTTAATGTACCTGTGAAACACAGAGGAGAACATGTTGGCGATGATAAAATGGTGGAAAAACAATATTTGAAGTTCTTAATTTTTAGGTAAAATATTCTGCATATATATGGTAATCCTGTACAATCATACATTTTGATGCCTGAAAAGAATAAAAGAATAGTTGAAAATACTACCTGGATGGTCAAATGGCCAAGGTCCATCCACGTACCCTATGTATGTTGTAATACATACTGCTAGTATCCCATGTAGCAGGGTTACAAGACGACAATTCCATTCATAGCTCCGTAAACTGTTGAGCTTACATAGGGTAAAGTAGAGAGCCATCCAGCCACACATGCAAACAAATGCAGATGCCACAATCACTTCCATCGTCTTTTCTAAAGTCAAATAAAAATACACAAAAAAACAAACATATAGACTATTAAATGTGAATAATCAGTGTAAAATCACAAAACTTTTTTCATAGTATCACTTACAGTAGAAAAAGACAGGAGTGCTGTCCACGAAGACATGAACTGTACAGTCCTCTGTGAGCAAACAATTAGTCTTTGCTTCAGTTATAATAGCACTATAGTTGTCCAGCGGTGGTGGGGTGAGGAGGACGTCTCTTCTGCTGTGACGTCCCAGAAAGCCCACTGTCAGTAACAGAACCAGTGTCTCTCGTCTGCATGGTTTTAGATGTCAATACATTTCACAAGTATAATGCACTTACCTAAATAGCAAACGAGGACAATTCCAAAAAAAATACATCATTTATGTTATTAATCTGGACGCACATCCTACAGAAAGTAATATGTGACAGCGAATCAAATGCTATTGTTGCAATTCTGATTAATAATCATTGTGCTATTTCATTTAAATGTGTAACAGGTGCAGGCATAAACAATGTGAACGTCAGCCTGTAGTAAGGCTCGCCAATACATCGGGCTAACTATTCCGTTAGCTGTATCAGACGGCAAGCTAAGTACAAGCCTAAAGCTAACCAGCTGGCTTTCTAAATAGTCCTCATGTATTCAAAAAGCAGTTACCTTCGTACAGAACACACGTAACGCTATGTATGTATGTCTTCGTTTATCAAGACGAAAAAAATATGTTAAAGCGCTCTAGCGGCCGCTTTGTTTGGAGACGCACTGGGTCCTATCTGATGTCTTCCTGGGAGCTTCCCTCCTCAGCAGCATCCCAGTCCCTACACGTTTTAGTTCATATTCTTTGGCATTCACTAACAAATGTACGACGAAATTGCAATTGAAAGGCTTTTAAATCAAATTGTTACAAATCCGCATCAAACCTATGCACGTTTCCATAGTGTACATCTCATGCTTTTATTAGCGTTGTCTGTTCCAAGTGGCGCCCCCGTGCGGTCAGCAGCATTTTGCAGAACAGGGAAAGGGCTTTAAAAATAGACTTTCATCTGTTGGGTGAATAGGCCCTTTAGTGGGCTACGTACAATCAGTTTCTGTTGCTGGACCCACCTCACACTAATGACTAATTGGCAAAAATATTAATGTTCATTGTCTATTGTCGCTACTATGCTTCTTGTCTCTTACCCATACCACATACCATGATACCAATAACTATTTGAAGCCTAATGGAGGAGAACCTAAGAAATATAAATAAACAACAATTGCACAGTGCAAAGAAAGCCTTTATTGAATGTTAATGTAAAACTCTTTAAACCTTTAAATTGTACATTACCGTCAACTCCTCATGACTTTCAAAGACATACAACATGTTAAATCGTCTACATTACAAAGACATGACTGGAAATGTTAAGGCACTTGCTTTTCAAATGAACGGTTTCATTTGGCATTTAGTTGAGAAATATTAAGATTATTTGAAATGAACATGGAGGTAAGGCACGAGCATAGATGAAAGGAATTTGGTCCCACACAAGTTTAAAAAGTGATCACTGACATGCACACACGTAGATAAATAAACAGGCGAAAGAGCTTGGTAGACGAGCACCAGTCTGTACATGCTCCAGCCACATGATGGCAGTAGAGGTAATTAAAAGGCCATTCTGACACGAGATCCAAGTTCAAACTTTCTAAAACCCTTAATGGACCCCTTTAGTTAAACCTTTGGTTTTGTTGACTGTACCTTTGTAGAACTGTCAGTACTGAGTTTATTTATAATTAGAAACAATATAGCATGACATGAACTGTTTTAAATAATATTTAACATTTAATGAATGCCCCTTGTTATTGGTAAGTTAAATGTTATAAGCCATTTTTAGACCTGACCATAAGATTTCTATTAAACTAAAATACAAAACAGCCCTCCATACTTTCACTCTGCAATCAAAATAAATAAAAAACTGCACTGGAAATGGATAGCCACCTTATAAACAAATATATGTTTTATTAGAAACTGATCTGCCATCTACATTCCCTTCATTAAGATGGAAGATGGCTTTTCAGGGAGTCCTTGTTCAGTGGCATTTTCTGTCTATGCTCAGAAAATCACTGTCCAGGGTTGTGCATACGGTCAACTGTATGGGAATACCTGCATCAATATATTTTCAAATAAAGTCACAGCTTAATGCGGCCTCCTCTGGCATTGCTCTTACGTAATAGACAACATTTGTAATGTCGTTTGGAACGTCACTTCACTTTTCCACTCTTGTTCCAACTTGAGCTTGTGAATCTCGCTACCCCCAACCAGAGACAGCTTCAGTAGGCTATATCACATCCATCAAGTGACTGTTTATTTAATATGGTACAGTTTGTGTGGAGAAGAACAGGCTGGGTGCTAGGTCTCCTCGTCCCAAAGGCAGAGCTGTTTTTGGGGAACAAAATAAGTGAAATGGTAGCCCTTGCTGCAGCTCTTTATGCCACACTTGTAGGAGGAGCCCTTGCCCACACTGTCCCGGCTTCGGCAGTACTTCAATAAACAAGGATACCACTCAAGACGCAGGTTGTATTTACAGAGACATGGCTGCCACAAGTCTTTAGCTAAGTGGCAAGCCTGCAAGCTGGGCAGTTCGGTCGTCTGGGGAAGGCCCTCAAACATAGAGCCATCCATACCTAAATCAAAGACCAAGCAGAAGAACATTTAAAAACAGAAGCAATATCGTCAGTAATGAAAATTTGCACAGTTTAAAAGCTGCATTGAACTGGTATACATATAAATTAGCTAAAAAAAAAAGACAGTGCAGTAATCTTTGTTATGCAAAGGAGATGCTTGTGTGACTCCCTTCACTGATAATGATCTGGACGGCTCACTGGACCATGACCATCAACATTGTTCCCCTTTATAAACAGTGCTGTCATCAGACTAAAGCACTGCTAAATAGATTTTCTCCAGAATAGATAATTCTAACATTAGTGCTATTTTACAATAATTAACATGTCTTTTAGCTGTAAGTATATAGAGCCTGTACTATAATAATAATAATAATACATTCCATTTATATAGCGCTTTTCAAGACACCCAAAGCGCTTTTACATATCTTTTTTTTGTATTATTCATTCACTCTACAGTCACACCTGATGGTGGTAAGCTACTATGTAGCCACAGCTGCCCTGGGGCACATTCACGAGATGTTTTTTTTTTTATCATGAGAGATAATCATAATCAGTCAATCATTCATAATAGTGAATGGTTTGTGAATGGGGAGATTGTGTGTTTAATCCTTGTGTTGTTTTGTGCAGTTATGCTAAATGTTTGTGCACTGTGAGGGTTAAAAATGACACACTTGGGCTAAAACTAAATCTGTGTGGCTAAGTCAACAAAACAATATTTGACAAAATGTAAACTGCAAGAGTACCAAGTTATGAGATGAGGATAAAGTCAAGATAAACCGTTGAATGGGAGAGTCACTTTCATAGACTAGATGGGCAGCTAGACTAGGGGGTGGACAATATGGTAAAAATATAATATCAAAACTTTGCTAAGCCAAGATAACAATTATGATTTTAGTTGACGTTGTATTATTAGTCTTAGACAGAGGAGTCAGTGTCTTCATGAAACACCTTTAGCTACATCCAATCTTCTTCATAATACTTAATACTATATATTTTCCTTTTTATGTTATTATAGACGCTGTCATTTTTACAGTGAAAATGTCGGTGAAGTGCAGAGCATAAATGACTGCACTGTGGCACGATTCAATAATCAGATTAGGGGTTTTCCAAAACTGCAGTATAGAATATTTTATCACCATTTCGCCCACCTTTATATTGATTGAATCCGACTGAACCTTGGTTAACTTGACAAAATACAGTCTTTAACTATTTTTAAAGCCCTCTCTGCATATCTAGACCGTTGATGAAACAAATGGCCCATTCTTTGTATTAGTTATTACAGCCTGGTAACACTGTGACTGACAGTAAGTCATTTTGACCCCTGCAGACAACACAAGGGTTAAGTCAACTCCACATTAGACTCACTGAAACAACAGTACACTCTGTGCATGTGACTTGAGTGCCGATGATTGGCTTAACGGCCTGCTACGGCACAAATTCCTCCCCATTCCTGTCAAACTGCATGCTTTTGTCTCTCCGGGCTGGAACAATGTACCTCCTGTGAGTGCCTTTTGAATGACAGTGACTGTGCGAGAGGCTGCATGCCACAGGGCCCACTGTATACGCCGTGTTTGCATGCCACGCGTCAATCAGTGCGGTCCGCAAACATGAGCAACAATGTCTTACAGTATGTTTGGGCTGGAGCTGGGACAATTGCTGATTGTCTGGTGTGTTTTTCTTCTTTCTTCTTCTTCTGCCCCCCCTCCCCGCCTTCCCGTGTTCATGTCCACGTTTTGACTACAATCAGGTTTTCTTCTTGATCCTTCAGTGAGCCAAGGAGCAGCGTACAGTCCCGAGGGCCAGCCCATGGGCAGTTTCGTGCTGGACGGGCAGCAGCACATGGGAATCCGACCGGCCGGTGAGTGTGAGTGGATGGATTTATGAATGGACTGTCTTACAAAGCACTTATAGAGGATAGAAACGTCCATAACTACAGTGCATTAACAAGCATGCCACATCTCTGACTAAACATACAATATCAATTCATTTTGTAATTACAATTATTTTCACAATCAATACAATTGCTGTAGTACCATTTGAAGTGTATCCTAACTTTTTGAAGTAGGCCATAAATAAGGCCCTAGTTCAGAATACATTGTTTGACTTAACAACAACATACAATGTGGATCAGCTAACCTGTCTTTATGTTTAGTTCCAACTTTAGTTCCAACTGTCCATCTTATTCAATGTGTCAAACAGGTTCAGATTTCCCATTGTTACAGTCTGTAGCGTTGTACACACACAGCCAAACCAATGCCAAAAACAGCGCATATATATATATGAGAAGAGTTTCCCAAATCAACAGCTTCAATGCAGTACAACATTTTCTGTTGTTATAAAACCATGTATAGATCCCATCCACCACCATTGAGATAGCTATACAATAACCAAAGAATATCTCCACCTAGGGGCCTAAAAATAACGAAAGCTATCCCAAAAATGGCTGTTGTGGACATTTTCAGCTTGCCAAAATATACATCACATTGTTGTGTTGGCCTATAGCTGCACCTTTTGACCTAACTCACTTGTTCACCACTTATCACCTTGTTGAGCTGAAGATTTGGTTACCCTTGTAATCCACTAAGCCTCGTACTAACACCAACAATGACCATTCCCTGGTGTTCGTCTGTCTGTCCTGCTTGTTGTTTGACCTAATCTGTCACATCTGGGGAATTCTCTATCTAACTTTGACTTCCATTTATATCTCCTTTCTGTGATTCTGAACTGCTGCTGACACTGCTCTCCTCTTTCTAGGGCCTATGAGTGGAATGGGGATGAATATGGGCATGGATGGGCAATGGCACTACATGTAACCTCCATCATGTAAAGCAAAAGGCAAAGAAAAAGGGGGAAGTAAGTACTGGGCTCTTTTCTTTGTGGGTTGTGGGTAACATTTTTGGTTGTTTTTCCATGATTTCATCTCACTTGAGCGTCACAACAACTTCCTTCTCAGCGGGCTCTAGACCACTGTGTCACGGTGTCAATTGTCAGCTAGCATGATGGGTTGTTGGAGGCTTAAGCAATTCTATTTTCTTTGTTTCTGGTCATCAACAGTATATTCTCTCAAAGACTATTCTCTCAGGTGTTTTATGGCATTATGGATTGCTTAGTTGCAGATGGTGCCCTTTACCATGTTGATATACTAATATACATCAATTGACAATATAGCCCAAAATGAAGACATAGAGAAAATAACTTGATGGATGACAATAGACGGTCTGTATGTAAACAAACTCTACGCCTAAAGCAATGGACAGTGGTGGGCAAGCTATACCCATCAAACATAATGCAATTATAAATGGACAGTGTTCATCCATTCTTCAATAATGGGTGACTCAACTTATACCATTTATATAAAATTATTTAATGAAGCCAGTGATGTTATGTTTTAACATAACTATGAGCAAACCAATAGTTAATCCCATTGCGGATCTTTTACAGCCCTAAACAACCATTGTAACCTACTTCAGGCCCAAAGTTGGATACGTGCCAGTCACCCTCAACCCCCAATGACAAACCTGATAAATCATCATATAGTGCTATAGGGGGCCTTCAGCATCAGTGGATGACCAATTGACTAAACATTGTAATATAATGCCTTGGGATACAAATGAGTTGCTTCCTCTGTGAGTTCTGTCCTCGGGAAACCTTAGAGCAACCAAATATTAATTCCTGAAAATGCAACTAAACCTAATTGCATTATGCCATTGTTCACACATGAATTCATTTACAGACTTTGGATTGGCCCATGTGGGTTAAAGTCAACTTCACTTAGATTCAAAGTAAATACAAATGTGGCTTGGAGCAAAGCTAGCATCGAAAGAAAGGAGACCAGAAAGTGTATGCATGTACTAAGGAGTCATTCGGGTCTTTATTCAGTGATTTATATTGTGGAACTATCCTCTGTTGGACCACATAGTTTAATAGACATTAAAATTGTCCAGTTTTTCACAACCATTTTTCACAGTTCCCATTTACTACAGTACATGTTTCAGTCTCAGTGGCGTTGCTCCTGTCTACATCTCCAAATCCCAGTATAGGCATTTAGTTAGGAGGGGTCCAGTAGTTGCAAAGGGGTAAACGGTCCCAGGACAGAACGATGCGGACTTGTGGCGCCAGACAAACAATAAAAAAGGGGGACACAAACCAACCTGGCATGAATTTATTTATCACAACAGCGTCATCCCTCTTCCCTTGGACAGCCAATGCAAATGTTGGACATTTAGGGAAAAAATAACATCTCCTGGGGAAAAGGGGGCTGACGGGGAGAAATTAAGCAGGCTCCAGTGAAGCGATAAAGAAGGAGAAGTGAAACTGTCCTCCGAGTGACATAAATCTGTCCGGACCAGGATTGATGCCCAAATTATCTTATATGCAAAGACGGGAACACAGCAGTACATTACGGGCCCTATGAGAGATATACGGGCCGGGGGTGACATGGCCGATCTTTCACTTGGGGGGTTTGCTTTGAGCTGCGTAAAAGGAGGAACAGGCGTGGGGTGGTGGGGTGGGGGGTTTGTTTTGATTATGTTTTACTGGATGGAGACAATGTAGGCAAGGCGGGGGCTAGTATAGTGACTAGTCTGACCCAAGACACAAGGGTAAGACATTGGGACATCCACTTGTTTATGTGTAGAGCTAGATTATGATGTCCAGCTTCTTCATCCAAATATTTGATTATCACATAAATCAACTTTGAAGTGTTATATTCTAATGCTGGGATGTGGTGACTGGTCCTAGTGTGGCTCATCCACTTCACATTTATTGGAAATATCAGTCTTCTAATGCAATAGAATTTAACTAAACCCTGAGGCAAAATGAACACCATTCAGGTTAAACAGGGGTTACTGCAGTTCAATTTTCCTATTGGTCAAAAATATGTCATGGTACATGTCTATGTCACAGGCCCTCAGGCTCTGATAGGCCCTTGTCTCATTTAGACACACACCTGTAATCAGGAGGTTGATCCACATTTACCCCAAACCTTTGCCCAGCTCCTCTATCTCCACCAGGCACTGCCCATTTTTGTAGCTTTTTAGTTCAAATTTTACTATGGATCTGACCCAGGTGTTTAGTTCTATGTACTACTCCTCCATCTCACCAACATTCTATCCAGAAATCAAGCTAGCATTGTAACCAGGCTAAATGACTATATAATCATTTATCGATTTTGCTATTTAGCAAGGAAAATGAGGATTTTGCTATTTACAAAGAATAAGCTTTGTTTGTATAGCTAATAAACTAAGCTAGACGTTAGTGTCAAAACTGGACCGTGACCGCATGACCCACAATCTTCACTTTCATAATAAATGACCATTAATGCTAGTTAGCTATGTGTGTTGTCCAGCCGTAGCCGTTACGTAAACTTAAACATTCAAATTCTCTAATTAAACTAAGAGATTACATGCAACTCCCACTTACAACTGAGAATCTAATTCCTCTTCTCTCAGGTACCTGCACTGACTGATATGGCCCCTACACACATTTACAGCTAAATGGCCATTCTCACTTCCCGCTAGAGCCACAGTGCTGACATTTTGAAAAATCAAGACGTATCACATCCCGAAGGCGCCGGGGCAGACGAGATTTTATTTAACACCTAAACTCCCTTGCCCAATGAGCCACAATATAATAACACTTACCTTGATTAAAAGATCCCTTTATATGTAAATGGGCAACGCGATTTTCCAAAAGGGTCACCGCGGCAATTCAACCGATAGACATTATGTTCACCCCTCTGGTCTTTGCCTGCTCTCTTTCCTATGTATTCCCTATGTCTCTCGCCCCGTGTCCCTTCTGTCTTCCTTAATGGTATCGCAAAAAAAAAATTAAAAAAATCCAGAAGCAATGTTCCCTAAAACAGCCCCACATAGAGACAACATTTGCTCAGGTTGGCTAATTCTTAATACAGGCGCCATATAATTTGGAGACGATTTAATTACCCAACATACTTTATGCTTCATGACCAATTACATTAATAGCTTAATACAGAGGAATATTATCCGCTCTTGATTTGATTACACAGGCACAGAGTATGGTATATTTGGTACTTAATTATGGACAGCCATTGAGCAGAAGCACCATGGCATAACACAAGTATATGCTCATCTGCAGTCCAGGGAGGCAGCCATGATGTGGGGAAGGCCGAAAGTGGCCGGGGTTATTGTCTTTGGATGGGTTTACCACTCCGGTTAATAACAGAGGAGGGGGTCACATCTACTTAACGGGATGGCGATGGCTTACAAGAGTGCGGATTAGCAGAGTACGGTGTCAAAAACATCTACCAGGCCATTTAACAGGAGCTGATGCAGGTTTATATGGAGGTGAGGGCTAGCGTCATGACTTATTCAGTTTATGACCCCCCCGTAGTGAGGTTTAAAGAGAGGGGCAGTGACAAACATGCACACTTAAACTGGTGTAGAGAGGTGGTGTCAGAAGATGTTTACATGACAATCTTGTTCCTGAAAGCGGAGAAGTCTCATAGAATTGAACGGGAATCGGTCAGCAAGTCAGTTGATGAACAATAGGGACCATTTGCTTAACAGTCATTGGTTATTTCAGCCAATTGAAAGTGTGTCTAAATTTAATTGAGCTCCACCAAGTTTACAATACCCGGTGGACTCATCATTGAGAATACATATACTGTATATTGACCAGCAACTATTGGGAAAGGAAGGAGAGCAAGATGAATTGTTGAGGAGGAGAAGAAGAAGAAGAAGAAGAAGAAGAAGAAGAAGAAAGAAAAAGAAAGAAAAAGAAGAAGAAGAAGAAGAAAGAAAAAGAAGAAGACGAAAAAGAAGAAGAAGAAGCTCTCACTTACCAAGTCTTTATATAATTGAGAACATGACACTAATCTAAGTCTAGTTTGACCCGGTTCATGAAAAACCTATATGATGAACTTTCATGGACTGATTGACTGTTGCAGTAGTCATTAGTCCATTGGTTGTAAAACAGACTGACAATAGCCATACAGAAAGCTTATGCAAGAAAGTTTATTTGGTCATTTCAGCACTAGAATTAAGGTGGAATTCTGCATGTTTAGCCCCCAGATCAGCATGGAGAAATGAAGAACCCTTCAGTGTAAACAGCCTGAATGATCCTGCTCATTAATCTTTGCCTCCCCTCTCCCCTCTCAGTCCCGTTCCACCCCTCGCCGGGCCCTCTGGTGTCATTCCTTAATTGCAGTGTACTAAGGTGGAGGAATGCGGAGAGTGAGCATGCCTAGTGACCTTGCAGCGACCTCTCCCCTCCTATTACAGCTCCTAATCCCCGCGGGGCTTCACGTTACAAGGCAGGACCAGACCCTAGTCCCAAAAGCCAGGCAACCCTCCTCTGGCTCCTGTGGGACGCCCCAGTTTCCCCCCTCAGTTCTCCCTACGGTCCAGTCCCAGTTTGGCCTTTCCGATTCCGACAAACAGTGGCTGATTGTAAGGCTTTTCATAACCCCCTCCGCTCATGGGACCTCTAGGGCCATTTTAGGGGACGTCCACGTATCCACCTTTTCCGTTCTGGTTGGCTAACTTTCATCTTTTGACGCTCTCTTGTTGTGGTGCCCTGCTTCTTTTTTACTGGAGTTCCCTCTTGACTTCAAAGCCGGCGGTCAATGCCTGGTTGTTGACACTGCCTTTATAAAATTGTACGCCACTTTTAATCCACTGTATGAACTGCAAAACAAGAAACAAGCAAGGCCTATGTGACAGAGGCTACTACGAGTTTTTAAAACCCAGTATATTAACAAGGGATCAGTCAAATATGCCAAAGATGTTGAAAGTGAGGCCTGGCTCAAAGAAACCAGAATTCTATTGATAACAAACTAAAATAAAAATGCTATGCAAGTAGGCCTAATATTTACAGTCACATACTAATTGACAGCTAGCTTGCCACTGTTAATTAGCAGCTAGCATGTGACTGCGCTGTGCTATCTAAACATTCTGTATAGTGGGTAGGGGCTCGCCCAGCAGCCGGCTCAAATCCCATATATACTGTTGTTGTGTCCCTGGGCAAGACACTTTACCCACATTGCCTATGAATGAATGTGGTTGTGTGATTGGTGTTTGGTGGTGCTCGGAGGGACCGTAGCCACAGAATGGCACCTATGCCTCTGCCAGTGTGCCCCGGGGCAGCTGTGGCTTCATAAGTAGTAGCTTACCACTACCGGGTGTGACTTTTAGAAAAGTGATGCATTATTATTATTCTTAGTTCCCCTAATGAGGTACTGACATTAGCCTTTTCTTTACCTAGTAGCATCATTAGCTATTTTTAAGTATTTAGTATATAAACGTTTGCTAGGTCATAGCTGACTGAGAGCTGTCCAATGCATTACCTCAACATTTTTAACTATTCAAAACTTTGTACCGTGTCTTCAGATGAAAGTTATTAAAGTCTTTGCACACCACAACCCTAAAAGCCCACAAGAGAAATCCACCTCCGGCTCTAGTGCGGAAAGTCGATACCAGTCTACATTTTAAGGACAAATTCTGAACGAGCTTCCACTTCAGGTGACTGACTGGGCCGTGACAGTGCGTGCATCGAAAGCCCTTTACTTTGTTTTGCTTAAATGTCCTCATCTCGGAGTGAAACCGAGCCGTTAATCCTCAGAGCTATGGTGTTACAGCTTAAACCGTGTCCTCAATTATTTAAGGACTTCTTTTAAGGGGATTCTAAATCAAATATGTTTGCAGTGCCTCGTCCCCATGAGAGCCTATGTGTGTTGTCTGTCTGTGAATCCAGCTGGGGAATTGACTGTTCTCCTTGTAAAAGTATTAGCACTTCTTCCCACATCGATACGCCGCTTCCTCAGATACCTCCCGGACTGGACTAAAAGGATCATTTTCCCCAACCTGAGATCTGACCACAACGCTACTGGGCATTGTAAACCACTCACCAGAGCCCAAAATAGCCCGGCGCAATGATGTGTCTCTTTACCCGTCTGGGCTAAAGAGGTGCAGTCACGGAATGGTGTCCTAAAATGCGCTAAGCTATTTGAAATTGAATTAACACTCCATTGCACAGCCATTGGATCTACTTTTGACTGAAACGACTGTAACGTTTTTATGTTAAGTTGTGGTTTGTGTGTTGGAAAAAGAGGTGGAGTTAAAAAGGTACCCAGTTGTATAGCTAAATAGGTAAAAATAGGTAAACACATGAATCTAAACATGAAACTAAAAGTGATATACAGTTAGATCATGCAGTACTGTAAAAAACAGTAAAATAGCAATAAACCAAGGGAGCAGAAGAATATCGAAAATCTTCTTGAGGTCATTAGCTTCAAGAAACCTTGCTCCCAGTGATATCAGCTCTGAACAAAAAGTCGCACAATGCAATGCTGGTAATAGTTTAAGTTTTTGAGATATAATTTTGATAGCTATTTTGATATTTCATATAGGTGATATTATTTATATGTGCGATATGGTGAAAAGATTGTATTGTGATATAAAGTTATACACTGGGAGGATCATTGAATCAAGACATTCATCTTTTTCGCTCTGCTCTTCACCATATTTCTACTGTATAATGCCGGTGTTAATGACAATAGAAACGTGCCAGTATTATGTTGACTATTGGATTGGATGTACATTGAATTTGTGATAGCAGTAGTCTTCTTTGTAAAACCAAAAATACTAAGTCAACTCAAATCTTGTCTAAAATGTTATATTTTTACCATATCGCTCACCCCTAGTATTACTTCAAATTTGAAATGAATTTACGAAATATGTGTGTAACCAGGATCTAAATCTAATCTTTTGTTACTATCTTCCAGGTCTGCCAGGCATGCCGGGGGAGTTCGGCCCTCACAGCGCTCCTATGGGCATGAGCATGGCGCCTTCGTTTACCGGCCCCCACCATCACCACCACCACCACCACCACCACCCCCCCCATCACCACCAGATGACCTCTCACCTGCACCATGGAACCCCTCTCCACCCCCACCATCATCCCCATCACCCCGGATACCTACCTGGACACCCGCCACCTCATCACCACGCCGCCATGCTGATGCACCAAGGAGCACCAATTTCTCCCATGGACCCCAGCACTGGAGGACAAGGCCTGGACATCCACGCCCAGTGATCCACCCAACAAGGGAACGTCGGACTACCCCCCTTTTTTTTCTCCACCCCAACTGCAGCTAACACAAGAAAACCAACAACCCAATTTTTAAGACCACAATTTGACAAGCTGAATTCCAGTTGAGCTGTGATACTTCTCTTTCAATTTTTTTTCTGTTTTTTACTTGTCAATTTTGTTACATTCATCCCAAAAAAACCGTGGACCAAGCTGACACTTTGTAAAAGTCTTGGGCTTTTGGTAAAGAAAAAAACTTGAGACACTTTTTGTCTGCACAGACAGTTGTTGGAAAATAAATCACTTTGGGGGGTGGGGGGTATGAAAAAAGATTGAGAGACTCCAAGAGCTATAACTACTGTAGAATAAAAAGTATAGATACTAAGTTAAAACTTGTGCATTTTTTTATTTTTTTTGGGTTGGTCACATGGTTTGTTTCCTGACGCTAGTTTATAGACATCTTCTTCTCTCACACTCTTTCACTGTGTGCGCTACGGATTCTGGAAGAGAAAACTGCAGCACTAAGGAAAAAGTACAATTGTAAAAAGGAAAAAAAAATGGCTACCGAAAGGGCAATCAGGTCCTGCGCCCCCCAAACCCCACACGAACAACAGGGCATCATGGGAAAAAGGCTGCTAAACCGGACACCGGATCTCTCCAAAAGATTCACTTCTTTGAACATTTGTCATGCTCTTCTTCTTCTTCAATTTTTTCTTTCATGAATGAATGTTGCCCTGTAAGGTTTTTTGCAAAATCGTTTTGAAAAACGCCCAAGCACTGGATTGTGTTGGTTTTATACATTTTTAATTTTAATATTATTTTTTTTTTTGTACCCTTGGACTCTCGTTGGCCAGAGCCGAGATGAAGGAAAACAAAACTAATGGTAACATCCTAAACAAGACAGCGCTTCTCTTCCCCCGCAAGTGGCCATAAGGACTATATATATTGACTTTGTTGATTCATGGCACACTCGGAGAAGCCGGCGGTTGGTTGGTTGGTTGGTTGGATGGATGCACCAAAAAAACGTTAAAAAAGGAAGAAAAAAAAACTTAAATTATGAACTCAATGCTTTTGGGGGAAAAAGCTGAGAGAATATTGTAACAAACTTCGTACAGAGTTCAGTCTATTAATTGTTTCATGTTAGATATTCTATGTGTTTACCTCAATTGAAAAGAATGTTTTTTGCTAGTTTCAGATCTGCTGTGGCATTGATATTGTATGTCCATAAATTCCTTCCTTTTTCAGCACGTGTTCCTACACTAGATGATAAGATGCCGTCTCCCTTAAGCTTTGTCAAAATTACATTAAATACTTGTATGAGGACTGTGACGTAATGTTTAAAAGGTGTTCAGTCACAAAATGCTGTAATAAATATTTCATTTTTTGATTTTTGGTAAGATTTTTGTGTGATTAACTGTGTTGTGACTATATGGGTGCCATTTTATCTAAGCCTATTTATCAAAGGATGAGATGACAACTGTATTTTTCAGTGGTCTGGTCAGTTTTTATTATTATTATTCTTTCTGGTAGAAGTAGTTTTCAGTACAGTAGTGTTCATACAATATAGACATTTTTATACTGACCTGCAACCCAACATCCAACAAGTCACTAGCTTTGACCAAAATATGATTTATTTTCATAAATATTAATATTTTGTAGTTATCAACTTTCTCCTAATTTATTTTATTTTCTCTTTTAGTTTAGAGTATAGATATTAGATGTGCTGGTAATTTATTTATTTATTATAATTTTTTATTTGATTTTCATTATATTTATTATTTTGTTTATTATTATAATTGGTAATAACATCGTTATTATCATTATTATTATTATGCATTATTTATTTATTTATTTATTATTATTGCTAATGGTACCGTTATTATTTTTATCATTATTATCAATATTATTATTATTATTATTCTGACAGTATTTCTCTTGTGTCAAGTGTAGGAGCATTTCTAAAGTGCACCATTAGTTATTGACAGTAAAATGACAATAACTAATTGTCTTTGAAATACATCTCCCCGTGGCAATTAATTTAGCCACTCACAAAAACATGCTAATTAGCTGTCACGTGCAAATGAAGAAGGAAAAACTGCAGCACGTAAATGTAATACTGCCCACAATGAAGCTTTTTTTATTAACACATGTAACATTACTTAATATTTTCCAATCGACCTCATTTCTTCATAAAAACGTGAAGAATAATATTTCATTTGATATCTCGGTTAGTGGAAGTATCACAACTGCAGTAAATGTCACGTTTACAGTCCATTGCAGACAATAGAGCACGCGCTGTCCCTGTGCATTCTCGAGGCTTGTCTGTGTTTTGCAGCGTTTAGGAGCTCCGCCTGTCGGTGCGTGAAGGTACTACGCCAATAAGAACACACTGCTGGCCTCCACAGCCTTCTCTTTTTCCTTTTAGTGGATCTTCGTGGTCCGTGTTCGCCAGCGGCCATTCCAGAGCTGGGCTTAAACAGAAATGACAACAGCAAGTCGAGTAAGCGCTCAGTCCTTCTTTTCACAAGCGCTGGATGAAAGATTTAGGCAGCGTTTTATGTATGACCACAATATTGTACAGCGTAATTCCAAATAATAATAATAATAATAATCAATATTTTTTTTTTATTTTTTTGCGGGCTACACATTTTTATTTACTTTTTTTAATTAATCATTTTTTTTTAAATAGCCTAAAATTTTTAATGTTATTATTATTATTATTATTATTATT